>CAUYON010155121.1:0-85745 GCA_963573935.1 Arctocebus calabarensis | reverse complement strand
GCGTGAGGCCTTGGTCTGTCCAGACCCCTTTGGTTCTTGCTGCGTGTGGCCAGGGTCAGCCCAGAACCCTTGGGTGCTTGGTGCGTGAGGCCATGGTCTGCCGAGACCCCATGGGTGCTTGCGGCGTGAGGCCATGGTCAGCCCAGACCCCTTGGGTGCATGCTGCGTGAGGCCAGGGTCAGCCCAGACCCCATGGGTGCATGCTGCGTGAGGCCAGGGTCAGCCCAGACCCCATGAGTGCATGCTGCGTGAGGCCAGGGTCAGCCCAGACCCCATGGATGCATGCTGCGTGAGGCCAAGGTCAGCTCAGACCCTATGGGCGCATGCTGTGTGAGGCCAGGGTGAGCCCAGACCCCATGGATGCATGCTGCGTGAGGCCAAGGTCAGCTCAGACCCTATGGGCACATGCTGTGTGAGGCCAGGGTGAGCCCAGACCCCATGGGCCTTAGACCCTGCGGTTGCGTGCTGCATGAGGCCAAGATCGGCCCAGACCCTGTAGGAGCTACCTGCTTCTGCAGGCAGATTCCGCAGGCACGTTAGGCTCTCAGGCTTTTGGGGGTGGTGATAGGGCCAAGTTTGTCCTAACTCACATTCAGCCTGTTTCACATCAGACCCTTCTTCAGGTGCTGGATCCTCGTAGGCAGCAAAGATGTAAACCTCACTTGTCAGAGTGCACAGGTTAGCACCAGGAAAGCCAGTCCCGGGGTTTCATCTCAGAAATGGGCAGGACCTGGGGCTGGTTTGGACTTGTTTTCTTACTGGTGGTGCAGAGACTGGGCCAAGTGACCATGGAGCACTTGGATGTATTAGGTTATGAATTAGTATATTGCTAGCCTGTATACTGTGATTTCATAAAACAAAAAAGGAGTGATAACAAGGTGCAGGACGGAGCTCGCCTCTGTCCTCCCCACCCCAGACCCCAGCTCTTCACTCCGTGCCGTTGTGTCTTCCAGTCTCCTTGCAGGATTAGCCAATGTCAACTTTTATTGCTAAACTTAAAAATCTCAGGAATATTTTATGTGCAGTTTCTAGTTGATCAAAGCAAACAAGTCTTGACCACAGCAACTGAGAGTGTGCTCCGTGTAAAAACCATACTGGGTTCAGTGACACGATCAGGTCAAGTCCGTGCGTTCTGATTACCGTGGAGGCTGGCCCCCTGCCATCTAGACAGCTGCTCTGATTGCCAGCATTGCTTTCTCTAGCACTACTTCTCTTGGGAAGCTAGTCCAGGCTGGTGGGAGCACACACTTCCTGAAGGGTGGGCTAGTGTGAGATCAGACATGCGTGTGAGCCCCTGGCTGCATGCCCTGGGCCGTTCGCGGGAGGGCCATGAGGACGTGGGGCCCTGCAGCATGCCAGGTCGCTGTTCTCAGAGCAAGTGCATCTGGGGCTGCACATCAGTGAGTCTGGAGAAAGGAGGCATCAGTGCACTGTGCATTTCTGAGCATCCCGCCCGTGTGACTCCTGGGCTTGTTGGCAGAGGAATATGAATTGCCCAGGGGGTATGTAGACTGCAACTGCCCAATAAAAAAAATCCCTCTGACTTGCAGGTAAGAAGCACAGTAAAAGTATTTCATTTACTTGGTTTCTTTCCCATCAAAGAAATTGGATGTGACTTGGTTCTCGGGATGTGCTCACGGCACAGAGGCTTCTTCATCCCTGCCTCGCATCCCCACCAGCCTTCCAGGCCTGTCCAGGTTCTTGGAGGGAAATAGCTATCTGTGCCCACAATCCCAGAAAATACTGTGGCAGCAGCACTCGTCCACCAGCCAGGAGTCTTGGGCACACTCTCACTAAAGAAATGGGATCGAGCAGGGTTCCTAGGACTTGTGAGAACAGTGACAAGGGCCCCATGGCGGAGGGGGGCATGTGGTGTGGCCTTTGTCCCTGTGCACGTTCATGCATCTGGGGGACACGGTCTCACCTGCCACCCAACCTTGGGTGCTGCGGGAAGTGTTATCCAGGCACAGCGTTGCTGACATCCCTTCCAGCTCTTGCTGAAGGTGCTCTGAGCCCAAGAGAGAGCTCGTGAGGCGCTCACATGACTTTTCACCACATATCACTGGGTTTCCTCATTCAGAGGGCTCTGGACGGGCCACAGTGCCCAGAGTCAAGCTGCTTCCCTTCCCTCCATCTGGGAAAGACACAGGTATGGGGACTGTGGTCCTGCTTCACAGGTGCCTGGGGGGCAGGTGCTGGGCTGCCCAGTGGCTTCCTGCCCCTCCTCTAGCGACACGTACACCTGCTCAAGTTAGGTAGTGCTCCTGAGTTCTTATCCTGTCACTCCCAGCTGTGTGGCCAGTGTGCCCTCTACTCTGAAATGTTCCTCGGTCTGCCAGGCTTATTTCCTAAACATATTTGGTGGCATCTGCAGATAACATGTAAGTGCTGACCCCAAGGCACTGTCCTCTGCACACCTCTCTTCATAGTGACCCACGCAGATGTCTCGGAGGCTGTGGCAGGGGTGGGAGGGTGTGAGGCGGGCTGTCCTCCCTTTGCAGGAAACGCGGCCAAGTGCCTGAGAGGACCTCGTGCGCGTTTTTGTTATCCACTAGGGTAGCTGGGATTTGGTTTTGGTTTCTGCTTCTGAATTTGCTGATGCTATGCATTTAAATTAATCTTGAGCCTTTGATTCTGGAAAAGGTGTACAGCACACAGAGATGTGAGGGCCTGGAAGCACAGTGGGAGTCACACATCTGCACAGACTAGGGCTCTGTTGTGCAGGGTTGATGTGCACAGAGGGCAGCACCCCATGTGGAGGCCGGACCCATGGTTCACACACACACACACACACACACACCCCGTGCTGGGGACTGCCACACACGTTTTCTCCTGTAGTCTTCATAGCACTGTGTAATTTTAAAGTCCTATGTAGGACTCACATTGTTCTAAGGTTCAGAGAGATTAAGTGGCCTCTCCAAACTCCAATAGCAGCTGCGTCACAGAGGCTCGGCTCTGACACCTGAACCTTTGCTCCCCCTGAGCCGCCGAGCAGAGCGGAAGGATGGGCCTTGTTTTGCACAGTGCCTGACACCGCTCTGACAACACTCTGCTCTCCTGCCTCTGTCTCCTGGGGCTAAATCTCTGGCAAAACTGCACTTCAGATCAGCATAGCTGCACAGAGCGGGAGGGACCCAGGCTCCTGCCTCTTCTGTGCAGTTGACCTTGGTGCTGTGGGTCGCGAGATGGGCAGCTGGGGAGGAAGAAGAGGAGCCCTCGCTCGCAAATCAATCGCAATGGCTGAGCGTGCTGAGGAACACATAGAAACAGCACACAAGAGGGTGGCGTGCCCTCCGGGTGGGGGGGAGGGTACTGGAGCCTCGTCGTCCGGGTGTGTCGGAGTCAGCCAGGGAACGAGGGGTGGTGTGGCGCCCATCAGACGACCAAGTGTGGAGAGCACAGTGTGGCCTGTTCAAAGCGGCGGGGCCGAGCGGAGATGGGTTTGTGTCCCAGCTTTATCCCAGCTCAGCGCAGTGCCCGGCCCTGGCACTCACCATCTGCCCTCCTGGCAGACCATAGGCACCACTCTGGCCTGTGGACGGTGCTCGTCCAGCTGTTATGTTAATTAGATATAAGCACCCACACTTTTATTTAAAAGCACTTTTCTATTGTGATAAACATAAAATGTACCATGTTCATCATTTTTAAGCGTATAGTTCAGGGGCACTAAGCACATCCATGTTGTGCCCCCACCACCTCCACTCATCTCCAGAACTCTCTCTTCTTCCTGAACTGTAGCTCTGCACCCATTAAACACCAACTCCCTAGTGACCCCCAGCCAGGCACCCCCATTCTACTTCCTCTCTCTGTGAGCTTGACTCCTCCAAGGACCGCCTGGAGGCTGAATCATGCAGGATTTACTCTTCTGTGACTGGCTGGTTCTAAGAGCACAAATGACCTCCAGCTTCATCTACATTGTAGCCTGGGGAGGACTTGCTTCCTTTCCAAGGCTGAATGACATTCTACCGTACATGCATACGTTTTATTCTGTCTGCTCAGCCATCAGTGGACCTTTGGGTGGTTCTCACCTTTGGGCTCGTGTGAACGGTGCTGATGTGAACGTGGGTGTGCAAATACCTGCTTGCAACCCTGCTTTTCAGTTCTTTTGGGTCAATACCTGGAATTAGAATTGCTCAGTCACGTGCTAATGAATCGTGAGCCCAGTTTTTTTGAGAACCACTATGCTATTTTCTGCAGCAGCCGAGCACCCAGCGTTAGTGGGGTGTGGCACCACTGTCTAAGCTAATACCTTGCTGTTTGGCTTTACACCACTCTCCTTTTCTCTAGGAATGGGAACTGAAGAACGGGACATAAAGAATAGGCACGGCTGTGTCAGCCTCAGCCAGGGACTGTTCACCTCACCCGATATCCTCGCCCCTGTGACCGCAGGAAGCTCTGCCCAGGCTGCCCTGAAGCGGCGTGACCTCGGAAGCCTTGCCATTGGAGTTCCAATACCAGCACCTGCCCCCGGCTCACGTGTATTCCTTCTACTGTATATTGGTGCTCTTTAAAAAATGTACTTGTAGGACTTGGTTTCCAACTTTGTTAAAAAACGAAAACACAAGGGATGAAAAGGTATTGTAAAAGCAACCTGCGCCAGGTGGAGAAGCCACATCTCTCTAGCCAGTTAAATGATTGCTCTGCCCACTTTCAACCCAGCCCCGGCTGAAGATGGACGGGTCCATGGAAGAGCCAGACCGCGGGTGCTCTGGGTGCGGGTGTGAGTGGCAGGTGGCACTGAGCACGGCCGCCTGAAGGGCTGGGGCTCGTGTCCCTCCCTCTCCCACTGGAGGGGTGAGGAACCCGCGCTGTGAAGCAGTTTTTACCCTTTAATTTTTTTTTTTTTTAGACAGATGCTTTTGTCACCAGGACATGAAAAGCTGCCATTCTTTTTAACCTATTTTTTTTTAAATGTCTCTTTGTTTTGTGTGTCACACTTAGATCTAAGAATTTTCCCAGAGATTCTGTATCTTATTAATTATTTGTGCTGCTCTTGAAAGGCAGCAGAGAGCTTGTCACACTTCACCCCCACCTGGGCCACTTCAGAACTGGCAGGAGAGGCTCCTGGTCTACTTCCAGGGCACCCACTGAGGCATGGGGTTGGAGCAGTCCTTTGAAAATGGAGCAAGTTCTGGAACTTACCCAGTTACAGAACTATGATATCTTGGAGTAAGAGGTGGGCCTTTGAGGGCTTGTCAGCCCTCCCCACCCCTCCCTCCAGTGTCCTAATTAAGCCATGAATGGGGCAGTGGACTTGGCCTTGCTGTTCTCTCCTGAGCATGGCAGGAATAGGTGGGGCCTTTTCAATGGTTCTCTTGCTCACCTTCTGTGCAATATTTCTGGGAGAGTTCAATGCCTAAGGCTTAGCGAGTAAAATCGAGTTCATAGTGGGTTTCTACCCACAGGTCTAAGAATCATATTAATTTCTTGGTCTCCAGAGGGATGCTGTCAGGAACTTTCTTTTATGGGAAAATGCAGTCACCCACGAGGAAATAAAAGTATGTGTCCCCAGAACCCCTCTGCAGACTGATGCATGTGGACCATGTTGGACTACAGTGATGCTCCTGATGCAAACCTTTCACCCACCATCTAGAATATTCTTCTTATCAAATATAGGAAGAGGTGGCAAGAAAACAGTCTCCGCAGGTTCCCCCCAGAGCACATCCTAAGGCCAGCACTCTGGTCCACAGGTCTTTACCAGTAGGATTCATGCTTAATATCATGGCACTCGAGCCCTGCTGGGGCCGTATTTGATTTTACTTACAAGTGCAGGAAAGTAGTCTCCGGTGTGTAAGAACATTTTACAGCAAGAATTGGAAGCTGCTTAGCTTAAGTCCACCTAAAACTTGAATTTATTGCAAAGCCATCTGCCAGGAGCCTTTTGGGCGCGTGAGCTCTCCACTGGCATTCTCCCTCTGAAGCTCCTTCCTCCCACTTCAGTACCCGAGACCCACTGCCCCGCTGCTGACTGCGTAGGCTCCCCACTAGGAGCTCCAGAGGGGGGGCAGGGCCGAAGTTCCCCAGACATGTCAGGCCCCCCTCTGTTGCCCTTCCCCAGTAGGAACTTGTCTTTTCATCATAGGAAGCTGTGACTCCTCTTTGTATCATATGAAACTGATTTTCTGAAAAGGGAAAACAGTTTGATCTACCATATATTTTGCTGCCCTCAGGTCAAACCAAATTTCCCAAATTAAGACTCTTGGGCTGTTCAGATTGGCAGCCGTCTTTCCCCAGGAGAACTATGCCAGGTTTTGACTGTTATTAAGGAGGGAGACTACGACCGGCCTGAATTCTCGGTCCTGGCCCAGCACAGGTGGGCTTCAGACAGGTGGCAGAACGTGGGCGGAAAGCACCGCCTGTGGACCTCGGCCACTGCCCGGCCACGTTGTCACTCTGAAGATGGTGGCCCTTCAGATTGGGGGGTGTCTTGCCCAGGACACAGCTAGTTGGGGCCAGACTCCCAGCACACGTATTTTGTTTTATAAACCCATGTTTGTAAATCACTTTCACAGCCATAAACCTGTTAAAGAGGATGGTGAAATCCAACGGGTCCTGTTACGTTCTGTGCACCATTTAAATGGGTTCTCTGGAAGGAGAGGGCCTGACATTGGGTTCCTTTCTCATATGTTCCCCTTGACATTTTTAGATTTGACCAGAAAGTTTGTTTAAAGCATTTGCTTCAAAATAACTTATTTATTTGTATATGTTCAATAAATATAGCTTTTAATTTATATCTGTACATAATAGACACACGAGGCATCGCGTCAGAATTCTGGCAGTGATCTCATTTTATTGCCCTCCTGAAATGTGCCCCAGGAACAAGCACCCCTTGTTTCTAGAGCAGCCATGAGCACAACTGTTCTCATTTTGTCAGGAAGCCGGGCGGGGTGGAGAGAGGCACGCTGGCCCCTTCTGTGAGGGCACAGGACCCCCCAGGGGAAGTCAGGTTTCTTTGCAGTGTCACTCATTACTATAACAGACACTCCTGGGACGTTGACCAGCTCCGGAGGATTGCGGTGTGCTGCGTGGGTGGGGCTGACCTCTGTGGGTTCTGCCTTTCTATTACCACCTGGAGCCACAGTGTCATTCCTCAGGGTTCTGCTTCTGGCTGTATTTTTATAAGATGTCATCAACCTTCCAAATCCCCTCCTTTGTGTATTTCTGTAGAGTTTTTAACTCACTAACCAACCTTTTTCATACAAACAACTCTGATGGGCACAAGTATGGACCTTCACATCCCTCTGCCCAGATTCTGAGAGGCCTCAGGCAGGGGGGCTCTTGTCTGCACCAGAGAAGCCAGTGGCTCCCTCACTTGGCACCGGGGGCAGTGGCACCACTTCTGGGCAGCCATCAAGGAGCTGCCACATTGTCCCAGGTCCAGATCCCACAGAGCCCTTCTCTTGGGACCACTGGTGGCCATTCACGCAGTAAGACCCTCATGTTCCCTCGGTGCCTGTGCCTTGGTGTTGCCAGGTCTGCTCCCCTTTATTCATCTTTCTTATCTCCAGGTTATTGTTGGCCATTTCCAAATAGCTAAACTACTCTGATAAGATGAGATTGGCCACTTTTTTTGAAAAGTCTGTGTCAGAAGGGGTGTGTCCTCGGCTCTGTCGGCCGCCTCTGGGAAGGAGTTTCATATTTGACATCATCGTGGCCACAAGTTGGAGTTCGTGCACAGGTTTCCAGAGGGCAGCTTGGAAGCTGAGGTTGTGGGCAGGGGATGTGGGCAATTCATACATGTTTATGGTCTCACCTTACCTTTGCAGAAAGAGACCGTTAACTCTGCTAACCCACTCTCAGGGGCATGTAAGCTTCGCCCACAGACCAGGCAGCATCCTGTTCATGCACCTAACTCAATGTTATGAGAGAGCTCCCAGGAGGTGTGCAGGGCCTCTCTCCCAGAGAAAAGGGACACGTCTTCCCCGGCAGCCTGCACCTGTGCCCCATCAAGACAGGGGGCTGACACCCTGCGCTCACAGCTGGGCCCTGCCACCCAGCAGATGTCAATCTTTATAAATAGCCTCTCCCAGGAGCATAACCCAGAAGCTTCTCTGGTATCAGCATCGGCAGACAAGATGTTCCTCAATTTCTGTAAAGGTCATAGCAGCATTTAAATGTTAAACTCTTGCCTTCCTCTTTTCCCTTTCTAAAATAATACTTTAATAGGAAAAATGATTTCAAATTCATGACATAGTTTTAAGGGTGTAGTTCTATTGTTCTCGTTGTTACTACTTCTTAACATCCCTGTGGTGGGCTGGGTTCATACTGTGAAGTAACTAAAAATAAATAAACTAAAATGTTGTCAAAATACCTGGCCCACCATCAGGGAAAAGCAAAACCACCTCTATTTCTGAACACCCAAGCCACAGCGGGCCAACTTAACCGTTTTCAAAGGAAGGAAAACTTTCCACCTAGGAAATGCTTGGTTTCAGATGTGCCATTACTCACGCTGTAGGACTGTTTCCAGTTACGGTCTTCCAGGAACGTCCCCTTTACCATGTATAGGTATTATCAGGTATTTTTAGTTGTAGCCATGGGAGAGGTTTTCAAACCAGGATCTTCAGATCATAATTCTTAGGGACCAAAGGTGTTTTTAATAAGATGTTTTTTTGTATTTGCTTTTCTAATGAGAAAGGAAAGATTCACTTTAAATTTTAATATCAACTTTTAAATTATAGATATTCCGAATTAATTGACCATGGCTATAAGTTGTAAAATGTTTTCCTATTAAGAATGTAATTATTTCCTTATTGTATTTTTTAAAAGCTAAAGTCATATTTAAAACTCTCTTTGAAGGCCCACAGGAAAGATTTTTTAAATTAAGTATGTTGTTTAATGCCCATTTGAAATGACTGTAAATATATTTTCACTGTGTTTCTCAATGTATTTAATTCATAAAGTAAAATTTTATGAAAAGAAACTTACAATGGAAATACTAGTCCGTAGTCCATCTGCCCATTTTGTAGTCCCTTCACATGAATTTTCTGCTTTACTAGTTTTTGCTACTGTTTTACGTGGTGTAACCCATAGACCGGCGCCCTTTGGCGTGACCCATTTGTGTATTATTAATAAACCTGTACTCTTCCAGTGCTGCCTGGTGGTGGCTGACTCTGGGGTGTGGTAGAGAAGTCCTAGAGGCTTTCCTTACAGCTAGTGGGGGCCGGAGGGTCTTGTGCCGACACCAGCCTCTTGACAGAGGGGAGACAGGGCTCAGAAGTAGCAGGAGAACGTGGCAGGCAGTGAGGATCCACGGTTATTTTCACAAAGTGACTTTTAGTCCACAAACTTGAATATTCAAGAAATATTTGCACACCTGCCAAGCACTAGGCTTTGTGCCAGGCCAAGAAGTAGGACGTAGGAAAGGATCAGGTGCGACGGCTGCCTCAGGTGTGCACTGGGCAGCGGCACCGAGGTGCCTTGGAGGGGAGGCCTATGTGCAGAAGAGCGAGCAGCTGGCTAGAGGCCACTGGGCACTGCTTTGCAGAGCGCAGGGCTTTTTGGAGCTGATCACAGTGTAAATAGGGGTCCAGCAAGGAGAGAAGCAAGAAGCAAGGGGGGGTTCCCAGGGAAGCGACAGTGGGAACAGTGCCATGGAGGCTGGAGGATGGGCTCAGGCTGGCAGCATGTGTGGCTGGGTGTCAGCACGGGACAGAGATGGAAATGGGAAGAGGCTGAACAGGTGTCCCGGGCTGCCACAGGTGCACCTGTCCACGTGGACGACTGATCGAGGAGGCAGCTAACAGACGAAGGCAACCCCGAGAGGGCTCACTTTCTCCCCCGGAACTAGCCTCGAGCCCGACTTTGCTTAAAATACTTGCACAGGCAGCAGCCCAAGCGACAGGTGACCCAGCAGTCCCTGCAGCCTCATTCTCTCTGCATAGTTTTGCTGTGTTGGTGTGGTGCAGGCAGCGTGCAGATAATGAAGGGTGACCAGCAACTGCATCGAAGTCAGGGGGTGAGATCAGTTCTCCAGATCATCTGTGGTGACAAGAGAAATCATTTTCCCAGTGCCCTGGGCTGGCCCCGTTGCACTCAGAGCAGAGTACTCCAAGGCTACATGGGAGAAGGCAGAGTGTCCCCTGGCACATGGTAATCAGTACTTGGCAGGTGAGAGAGGCAGAGAGAACCGGTGAAAGCTTAGTGACCTGTTTTGCAATCAAGCTCCTTCTTGGTCTTTGAACACAGGCCATGTCCTGGTGGGCTGCCAAATTAAAGTGCCTCTTGAATTCTTCTAAAATTTAGCAAGAGGACACCAGAAGTCTTGGCTTTAATTTTTAAAACCACAGAGAGTACTTAGGGACATTTGTCATGTGAGTTACAATTCTGGGTGACAGGTAGCCTGGGAACACAAATCAGGGGCAAGCTCCGTAATAGGAAGCAGAGGAAACATTAGCTGATTCTGTGATCCCGAAATTTTATGATGGAAACTTCATCAACTTTATGACGCTGTTAAAAGAGGCTATCTTTTCTTTTGTTTTGAGACAGAGTCTCATTATGTCGCCCTCAGTAGAGGGCTGTAGCATCACAGCTCACAGCAACCTCTAACTCTTGGGCTTAAGCGATTCTCTTGCCTCAGCCTCCCAACTAGCTGGGACTATAGGCACCCGCCACAATGCCTGGTCATTTTTTGTTGTTGTTGCAGTTGTCATTGTTGTTTAGCAGACCTGGGTTGGGTTCAAACCTGCCTGCCTCGGCGCCCTAACCACTGAACTATACAAAATGAGTAATTAGTCAAAAAGTAGGGTAGGAAACTCAGGATGAAGACCCCGTGGGCGAAGTGGTCAGGTCTGCTGACCTCCTGAACCTAGGGCTTAGTCTAAGCCAGTGCTGAACACAGAGAGTTGGTGCCTCTGGAATTCTCACCAGGGGTGGTGGGCAGGTGCAGAGCTGAGCCGGCTGCGGCCCTCTCTGACTTGGAAGGCTGCCCTGGTAGCCAGCAGGCCTCTTTTCCCAGTGCTCTTACGTTTGAGACCTTGCCGACCCTGGGGGGACCCCTCTGTGAGCCTATCTGGAGCCCACAGCCACTGGCTTCCGTGGGGCTCCAGGGCTCTCACACTCCAGGCCACTAACACACTGTTCTGGTCATCCCAGGCCAGCACCAGGCAATCAGCAGCCCCAGGGCCCAGGGCTCTGAGATGGTTTGAGCTGTCTAGTCCTGAGCCAGCTCACCAGTCGCACCTGTCCCCTTCCTGCAGAAACCACAACAGGGGTTCCTGCTCCTGCCAGCATTTCCCCTGCCTCCTCCACCTCCTGACTGACCTGCACGTGCCCGTGTGGCCTGGCGTGGCCTGTCCTCCTGAGGACCGTAACAAACTATCTTATGAGTGACAGTTGTCTCCTGATCTGTTGCCTCACCTTCCCTCTCTCCTAACACGCCCAGTCCCTGGGAAGGGCAGTTGGCCTTGGTGTCGCCTAGGCTCAGGAATGCCGGTTTGATTATTTCCACCCCTCCATAGGGTGGCAGAGCAGTGACCTGCAGGCTGTGAGAGCTGACAGCTGTGTGACAACCCAGCACGATGCTGGCACCTGACTCGTGCTGTGGGCAGTCATCTCCACCTGAAGCATGACCTCTCCTGCTGGGCATAAGCCAAGTTTCTGCCATCAAGGTGCCACCCACAGGAGGGCAGAGGGCAGGAGCAAGGGAGCTGGAGCAACAGCCCCAGGCCAGGCCAAGGGCAGGCGGCAGCAGGTGGCGGAGAGAGGAGAGGGGCCAAGGGGAGCAGGGGGGGCCCAGGGAGGCCCGAGCCTGCTGAGGGCCAGGCCCCGGGGACCTGGCTATGTGGGGCTGAGCTTTGGTTTGTTTGCTCCATTCCTGGCTGGAGCTTTGCAGTAAAACCTCCTCCCCAGCTGCAACCTGAGTGCACCTGGGGCCGGAGTCCTGGAAGGTCTGGGGAGGGCAGGGCTGCCCTGCCTCTTTCTTCCCCTCCAGGCCGTTGTCAGCAGGTGCTGTGGAAGATCTCATCGGACGCCCCTGCGCTCCTCTCGTCACCCAACTTAGAGCAGAACTCCTCATCCCACTCCCACTCCCCACCCCCGGCCCCTGTAACCCTCCCGGCCACCCCCATCGGGGCCCAGACCTGGGCCTGGACCTGGACCCGACAGCATCCTCCTCCTCATCCCAGCCGGCCGGTCCTGGTCCAGCCCATTCTCCTTCCAAGTCACCTCTGGACTCTGTCTCCTCCTGGGCTCAGGCCACCTGGTCCCTCACCTGACCCACTGTCCAGTCTCTTTGGGGTTACCCACCCTCCGTGGAGAAGGCCTGGGCAGATTCTAAAGCAGAAATCTGACCATGCCCCTGGGTGCACCTGATTCCTGTGGGACAAAGTGCACATCCACAGCTGTGTCCACTGGTCTGGCTTCACTCCCAGGCCTTTCACCTCCCACACCTGCCCCCTCTGTCCACCCCGAGTGGGTGAAGCAAATCTAGACACCTGGAGACTGTCCTACTGACCATTTTGACCACATGCCTCTGAGAAAGGTGTCCTTTGCTCTCATTGTGGGCAAGGACTCGCTGCCTTACCAGGACTGCCTCTTCTGCTGTGACTCTTGGCCTTTGCACCCACCTATAAAAAAGAGGCGCCTTGGGGAGGACTGGCCAACGTGGCTGTCAGCGTTAAAGAGAGAGTTGGCCGAGTGTGACCAGCCAGGGCCTGCCCTGACACTCCCTCTCAGCCATCCTCCAGCTCGTCCTCTTCCTCTCGGCCTGATGCTCCCTCCTCCTGCCCACCATGGAGCTCTCTGACGCTGCCCCTGCAGTGGACATGGGGACGGCTGCCGATGTTGCCTTGGAGGAAGGATGAGGATGTTTGCACGTTGTTGGCACTGGTCATGTCGTCCTCTTCTTTTGCTCTTCGACTCGAGTCAACGTTCCCAGGACACTCCTGTGCCATCCCAGGTGTCCCGCACAGGCTTGTCCCTGCTCTGTGTGTAGACGGGCTGCTCCCACAGCAGCCAGCACCTGGCGACAGGCCCCGTCAGTATGGACGCCTCAGGGGGGCCCTTCCACTGTGACTTTTACTGCATTCCAGAGGGTTCCAAGTCTGTTTCACATTCCCACTGGGCTGGAAGTTCTTTGGGAGCAGGTGGGGGTACCTGTTTCTGCATCTCTGCTGCCAGGCACCAGCCTGTTTCAGAGAAGGTGCTCACAAACTCTAACAGCAGCAGCACCAACCAATAATCACACCTGACCCTCTCTCAGTGTCGCTGGGCACTGGGCTGAGCGCTCCTTGCCGTCTGCTCAACCAGCCCAGGGTTAAATGGTCATTTTATACTCATCAAATGGCAGGGAGCTCACAGATGCGTGAAATCTCCTGTGACGACCATCAGGCTTTCACTGAGCTGGAATCGTTTCTCTGTGTGGGATCTTTTCAGCAGTATAAACACTCCTCATTTTCTCCAGGTGATCGATCATTCATGTGTTCATTCTGGAATATTCACTGAGCACCTACTATGTCTGGAGAGGCCCCAGGAAACCAAATACCAGCACTTGCCTTACGGGAGCAGCGGGACACAGCAGTCCAACAAGGGGGTGCCGGAGGGCATAACGAGGCCACTCATAGATGTGTAATTATAAATTGTGACAATGCAATAAAGAAGGACTCTAGGCTTCTGGCCGTGGTGGGCTAGAAAGTGGAACAACCTCTTTGGGCACATGAGGAGGAAACCTCTAGCCGGGAGAGCGGCACCTGGTGTGCTATGATGTGCTTGCTACGTTCCCACCCTCTCTGTCCTATGAACTTGAGTGGTTCAGAGGACGTCCCCTTCAACAAGAGGAAGTTCACTGATATAGGTCGCTTGCTTGGAAAGCTCTGTGGTGGCTTCTTACAAGTCCGAGCTGAGAATGAGAGCTGTCACCACCAAAACTAGATCCCTGAATTCCATGGGGGAGGTATGGTCCGGAAGCAGGGGACTCCAGAGGGAAGCCCCTAATTTCCAGAGATGAAGCCTGGTTATTGTCAGGCGAGGCCAGGTCTTAGCAGAGATCATAACGGTTGTGCCCACAGAGTTGTTCCATGATGACTAATTGATTGCGGTCTCCCTAGGAGTTGGACAGTCCCCTGAAGTCTTACCCTGTACAAAATGAACAGAGAAAAAAACACATTCTTGGCCTGGTGATTAGAGAGAGACCCCACCTGAGCCACCACAACAGTTAGGATCCTTACCAATTCCCAGACCTGGGCGAGGGCACAGATCCAGGGCCCCAGGAATGCAGGGCTGGTTGTAGCCCCTTGATAACCCAGTCTTGGCATGGATTTACAATGAAGACTTCCTCCTAAACTTCTCCAAAGATGCTTACTAGCGTAATTGTGCCCTGAGGAAGGAAAACTCCTCACATTTTGAGGGGATTAAGGGACACTGACTCTGACCTCAGGCAAATTCCGTGGGATCAAAAGTACCATTGTGCCTCACCAGCCAGAGCCAGGGCTTGTGGCGATCAGGTTACTAATGAAGTTTCGGTCCCTGTCTGTGTTACAGTGGGTCTGGCGTGTGACGGATTACTCTCGTCATGTCTGGGCGTGGAGGTGGGACACACAGTGGCAACAGACAGAGTTCCCACATGGTTTCCCCATTGGAAAATGAGTAGGAAGCACCAACTCAAAGGCCCCTGAAAAGTACTCTTCCTATTAAAACACGATAAATAAAAACGATATTTCATCATCACGAAAATCCCGAGATTAGTGCCACCATCCAAGCCCTGAAGGAGGAGGCAGGGCTGGTCATTCCTGCCACATCTCCGTCCAGCTACTCTTTTCCTTGGGTGAAAGATCAGGCTTGTGAATCAGAAAGAGCTGATTGTGATGGTAGCCGCCATTTCAGATGCGGTAAATTTATCTGAAGTAGACACAGTGTGCAGATTGCCTGGCAAATGCCTTTTTATTCTCTACCTATGAGTGAAGATGCCAGAAACAAGTTGCCTTCACCTGGCAGGCGTGGCCATGCACCTTTCCGGCTCGTGCTCAGGTCTCAGTCCACGCCGATCCTATGTCCACAGACGTGCCACATCCCAAATACTAGGCCAGTCAGGTTCTCAGGAACACAGAGCTGCTGTCGATGTTCCCAGGAGGGAAGACTTGGTAAAGGGGATCAGAGGCCCAGGCAGTCTCTGAGAGGGCCAGGGGATGAAGGTCAGGAAGGCGGCCATGAAAACCCTGGGCGCTAAGGGGGGGCGGTTCTCAGCCACTTCCTCAGTCCATGACAGCAAAGCCAATGGCTCACAAGGGCTCCCCTGGGAGCTGCTTCAGCTCTGCTCCCAGCCGCACGTCCGCCTATAACTGCCTCCCATGAACAACCGCCTCTCCCGCCCATCTGCTGTCAGAGTCCACATCGGTACCTTTTATTTAGAGGATTCTTCTCCTGAAGCAAAAGAGGGAGCCTTGGTTCTGGGAAATATAACTCTCTTTTCCTTTGCATTAAGAGGAGACATCAGTCATGCTGAGTTGATACCAGAAGATGCGCCCTGGGGAACCGTGCAGTGAGCAGGCGCCCCACAATGCTGGCCGATCCTTGGGGGGCTGCTGGTCACACGGCAAAATCAGAAACTACATGGGGCCAATTTAATTACCAAAATCTCATCTTGTAGTTGTCTCAAAAATATACCAAACCTTTTGTTTTGGGCATTTTAAACTTTTTACTCTATTTCACTTTCATACTTAGTTAGATGAATATTACTTACTGGCATTGATGCTCCTACAATCTGTATAACCCCCCTGCTACCCATTCTTGGAGGGCTTGCTTTCAAATCACTCCTTTTGAATGGATGAGGACATCTTTGAATTTCTTTCTTTCTCAAAAGGTGGGTGCATCATACATTTTTGAATACTTGCAAATCTAACAGTATCCTGTTTCCTATACGAATGAACAATTCCTAAAATGAAGCTGAGCCAAGTGCGTTCCTAAAGATCCTCTGCAGGTGTCCCGCGGTGTTCAGAACTGCGAGAAACTTCAGCCACGCCTGGTTCCCCCTTAAGTATTCTGCTTATCCTGCTTAGACACTTGTAGGATTTTCGTTCATCTTTCTCCAGTTCAGAAGTTTGTTACTATGTCAGCCTCTTTGATCTGCAGAGGTGGGTGTTTTCCAGCTCCAGCTGGGTCCATGTACTCCCAAGGGATCCCTATGTTTCACGTGGATCTCACCCAGTCTCTTACATATGTTTTATTTACTCGACTCCTCATTCCTTACTATTTTTAGAGATTTAATTCGTCCTATCCAGTGGTGATACAGTTTTGCCTCATCCTCCGTCTGCTGTTTATCTTGTATGCAAACTTTAATTCTGCTCATATATTTTGACTTTCCCAGCTCACCCTCCTTCAGCGGCGCCATTGACCATCAGCCTGCAGACTTCGGCTATACATCAAGACCAAATGCATGCAATTTCTAAAAATTCTCTGCCGCTTCCTTTAATAAATTCTTATCCACACAATATGCCTTTTCTCTGAACCCACAGGGCATCCATCCAGCTGTCTTAGACTGGAGGATTGTTTTCTCAGCCTCCCCAGTGCTGGCAGTGGTTTTTCGTTCTCGTTACTTATCCCTGACGGGGAGAGCTCCCTCCAGACCTGGCATTTTCCTGTTCATGAGTGGCATCCCGCATTCTTAGATGCTGATGGAATCCTTTTCTCTGACTGTGCACAACCCCCAGTCAAATCTCAGGTTTCCAGCCAGCCACAGCTCTGCCTCCAGAATCGAATCAAGGCGGGTTGTCCCAGATCCCACCGTCGGACATTCAACCTGAGCAGCCTTGCCATTTATTCCCACATCTTTAGGCACATTCTGTGGTTGTTCCTTGTCCCAAATGCTGGGACATGTGGTGGCTATTTGTTGGTACTCTGGCTGCCTTGCCTTTTTACTGTCTGTTTGGAAGCGCCAGTGGCCATGGGGGAGACCTTACCTCTGGCTTAGAGGGTGGTGGGGAGTGTGTGATTTAAGACTAAGACAGTGGAGACAGAGCAAGATGGCGGCTGAGTAACAGCTTCTTTGCAACTGGGCATGGTGAGATTGGGGAGAGAAGACTCCAGGCATCTCTGGCTTGTGAGCTCTGCCCAGAAACATCACTTTGGGAATGCAGGGAGACAGTGAGAGACTTCTGGACTCCAGGAGGAGGACAAAAGCAGTGGAGAACTGGCAAGTGGTTGCGTTTGTTTGATCTGAGGCCATGGCTGCCACAGCTGTAACTCCAACAGCAGTGAGATTGCAAACAGGGAAGGCCTTCCCTGAGCGCTGTTTTGTTTTTTTGGACTTAGAACTCAGTTGAACTACCTTGAGAGAACTTGAGTGAGAGAGTGGATGACTTTAAGCATTGTCTAAGGCCCTGGACTGAGCAGCTGAGCCAGAAGGGAGCTAATATGGTTAGGCTGAGGGCCCTGTGCATAGACATCGTGGGAGAACTGCTCCTGTAGTCTCTGACCTCAGGGTCACAGAGCAAGGCTCTGGCTGTGAGACCTTGGGCTCGTGAACTAGTGACTGAGCAGCGCCAAAGGCTGGGACTGAGACGCTGGTGAAGAGCGGAGATTTCAGCATTTAGCAGCACCAGGGCTGCCTTGAAGCCTCAGTCCTCAGGGGCATAGAGTGAGGCTGGTTTTGGTGCACTGGATAAGCAGGAAGCCATTTCAGGAGAGATCCCAGCAACAAGTGCCTTCCTGAGAAAGCTTCTGCTTAGCCAAGGTTAATAGTTTAAAGTGTCTTGCCCCGGCTGAGGCAAGATTTATGCTCTCAACCCTGTGAGGTTTGAGAAATCAGCAGAGGCCTCCAATCTCCATCTCATATTGCTGTATCAGCATTGTGATTAACATCTCATTCCCCAGAAGATCACCTGTTGTCAGACAATATTCAGCAAGATATATACATATATATACTGCTTTGTTCTTGTTTTTTTTTTAATTTCCACCATTCCCCTTAGATTTTTCTGTTTTTTCTTTCTTCATTTTTCTAGTGTAAATATAATTTTTCATTCTTACCTTCTTTTTTAATTAAATCATAGCTGTGTACATTAATGCAATCATGGGGTACAATGTGCTGGTTTTATATACAATTTGAAATATTTTCATCAAACTGGTTAACATAGCCTTCATGGCATTTTCTTAGTTATTGTGTTCAGACATTTGTATTCCACATTTCGAAAGTTTCAGTGTGTCTGCCCCTGTTATTTGGGTTTTCCTGCAATTTTATCCGGTAAGATTTTCTGTTTGTTTGTTTGGGTTTGATTTATAGTATTTTTAACTTTCCTCTCTATTTGGTGGAGGTGGGTTACTGTATCTTAACAGGCTAGCAAAGAGCTGCTGATCTCAAGGGAACCACCCAACCCAGATGGGTCAAAGCACCCTACTGTATATCTTTATTACTCCTGTGTCCCTCTTCCTGTGTCTTTCTTCTTTTTGTCAATATTCCCTTTTATTCAATCCTCTCCTTTCTCTTTTTTCTTTTTTTTTATTATTCAAATACATATATTTAGCAGTTAACAGAAACACTACCTTATTCTCCTGACCTTAAAAATAAAAGCTATTATCTTAGAATGGGATAAGTTAGACCTCTAAAACTAAACTTACTTAACAAAATAGTATTACCACATTCCTGAGTAAATTGCAAACAATAAGTGCTACTATTAAAATTTTGAAAAGTAGAGAGCATATTCATAGCTAACCTGATTAGTCTTTACAGATGTGTCTTGAAAAATTATAGTGGAGAAAATTAATGCATCCCCTGGTATAAAGCTATCCATCTGCTAATGGCTTTTATTACTTTTTTCTTTTTTTAAAATCTTTTTTCCCTTCTTGCTCCTCAATCTTCTTATCCATTTGGTCCTGTACCAAAAGGACTCAGGCCTTAGGCCAGAGGCACGGTGACTTAAAGAGCAAGAGGAAGTGAAAAGAAAAATTAGGGCAAAGGAAACAGAAAAAAGAAAACTCTCATGAGGAAGAATGAGCAGAAAAAGTCCTGGCAACATGAAAAAAACAGTCCGGATCAACACCCCAAAGGACCTTGAGGGAGCTACTGCAGAAGATTCCACCTAGAAAGAAATGTTAGAAATGACAGAAGGGGAATTTAAAATACAGATGATGAAAACAATGCAGGAAATTGCTAAGAAAGTGGAAAATAACCAAAAGGAAATACAAAAACAAAATCAAATAAGAGATGAACGATATGAAGAATATAGAAAAGATACAGCAGAGCTGAAGAAACTGAAGCAGTCAATTAGGGACTTAAAGATGCAATAGAAAGTATCAACAACAGTTTAGACCATGTAGAAGAAAGAATTTCAGAGGTAGAGGACAAAGTTCTTGAGATAACTCAGATAGTTAAAGAGGCCGAGAAGAAGAGAGGGAAAGCAGAACGTTCGCAGACAGAATCATGGGACTTTATGAAGCGTTCAAACATATGAGTTATAGGTATCCCAGAAGGGGAAGAAGAATGCCCCAGAGGAATGGAAGCCACTCTAGAGAATATTGTAAATGAAAATTTCCCAAATATCACCAAAGATACTGACACACTCCTTTCACAGGGACCTCGAACCCCAGGTCACCTCAACTCTAACAGAGCTTCTCCAAGACACATTTTGATGAACCTGTCCAAAGTCAAGACAAAAGAAAAGATTCTGCAAGCTTCCAGGAGTAAGCACCAATTGATCCACAGAGGCCAATACATCAGGGTGACCACAGACTTCTCTAATGAAACTTTTCAAGCCAGAAGATGATGGTTATCTACCTTTAATCTACTTAAACAGAACAATTCCCAGCCCAGAATTCTACAGTCCACTAAGCTAAGCTTTAAAATTGATGGAGAAATCAAAACATTTACTGATATGCAAACATTGAGGAGATCTGCCACAAGACCAGCTCTACAGAAAATACTTCAACATGTTCTATACACTGACTATCACAATAGACCACCAGCAAAGTAAGCACTCAGAAATTAAAGGACAGAACCTAGCTTCCACAATGATGCAAAGACAAAACCAAGCAATGGATTTTCACAAAATAAGATGAATAAAATACTACCACACGTATCAATTATATAAATAAATGTCAATGGTTTGAATTCCCCACTGAAACGGCATAGATTGGCTGATTGGATTAAAAAACACAAGTCATCCATTTTCTGTCTTCAGGAAACAACACACCTAGCCTCAAAAGACAAATTAAAACTCAAGAGTTAGGGTTGGAAGACAATTTTTTAGGCAAATAGAATTCAGAAGAAAAGATGGGTGGTAATCTTACTTTCAAATACAAGTGGATTTTAGGCAACTAAAGTAAAAAAAGACAAAGATGGACACTTAATGTTTCAAGGGAAAAATACAAGAAGACATTTCAATTCTAAATGTTTATGCATCCAACTTAAATGTTCCTGGATTCTTGAAACAGACCATAATTAGTCTGAGCAATATGATATCCTATAACACCATAATCACAGGGGACTTTAACACTCTTCTTAAAAAGGTAGACAGGTTTCTCTAAAGAGAAATTATACAAAGATATAAGGGACTTAAATGAGACCCTAGAATAACTGTCCTTGATAGACGTATATAGAACACTCCATCTAAAAGCTAAAGAATATACATTCTTCTCATCAGCCCATGGAACATTCTCCAAAATTCATCTTATCCTAGGACACAAAGCAAAACTCACCAGAATCAAAAGAATTAAAATTTTACCTTGTATCTTCTCAGACGACAAGGCACTAAAGGTGGAATTCAACTCCAACAAAAATATTCAACCCAACACAAAGGCATGGAGATTAAACAACCTTATGCTGAATGACAGTTGGGTTCAGGATGAAATAAAAGAGGAAATCATTAACTTCCTTGAGCATAACAACAATGAAGACACAAGCTACCAAAACCTGTGGGATATTGCAAAAGCAGTTTTGAGAGGAAAATTTATTGCTTTACATGCCTACATTAGAAAAATAGAAAGAGAGCACATCATAAACTCACAAGCCATCTTATGGAATTGGAAAAAGAAGAACAATCTAAGCTTAAACCCAGCAGAAGAAAAGAAAAATCCACAATCAAATCAGAGATCGATGAAATTGAAAACAAAAGAATCATTCAGAAAATTAATGAAACAAGGAGTTTATTTTTTTAAAAAAATAAATAAAATAGCTAAACCTTTGCCCACACTAACTAGAAATAGAAAAGTAAAATCTCTAATAACCTCAATCAGAAATGATAAAGGGGAAATAACAACTGATGTCACAGAGATACAAGAGATTATCTCTGAATACCACAAGAAAATCTATGCCCAGAAATTTGACAATGTGAAGGAAATGGGTCAATATTTGGAATTTCACCCTCTCGCTAGACTTAGCCAGGAAGAAATAGATATCCCGAACAGACCAATTTCAAGCACTGAGATCAAAGAAACAATAAAAAATTTCCCAACAAAAAAATGCCCTGGTCCGGATAGCTTCACACCAGAATTCTATCAAAGCTTCAAAGAAGAGCTTATTTACATACTACAGAAACAATTCCAAAAAATTGAGGAGGAAGGAATCTTCCCCACACATTCTATGAAGCAAGCATCACCCTGAGACCAAAGCCAGGAAAAGACCCAACTAAAAAGGAGGGAACTTTAGACCAATTTCACTAATGAACATAGACGCAAAAATTCTCAGCAAAATCCTAGCCAATAGATTACAGCTTATCATCAAAAAAGTCATACATCATGATCAAGTAGGTTTCATCCCAGGGATTCAAGGCTCGTTTAACATACACAGATCCATAAACGTTATTCATCATATTGACAGAAGTAAAAACAAAGACCAAATGATCCTTTCAATAGATGCAGAAAAAGCATTCAATAAAATCCAGCATCCTTTTCTAATTAGAACATTGAAGAATGTAGGCATATGTGGCACATTTCTGAAACTGATTGAAGCTATCTATGACAAACCCACAGCTAATATTTTACTGAATGGAGTAAAATGGAAAGCTTTTCCACTTAGAACTGGAACCAGACAAGGTTGTCCTCTGTCACCATTACTATTCAACATAGGGCTGGAAGTTCTAGCCAATACAATTAGGCAAGAGAAGGAAATAAAGGGCATCCAAATGGGGGTAGAGGAGGTCAAACTCTCCCTCTTTGCTGATGATATGGTCTTATACTTAGAGAACCCCAAAGACTCAACCACAAGACTCCTGGAAGTCATCACAAATTCAGTAATGTCTCGGGGTATAAAATCAACGTCCACAAGTCAGTAGCCTTTGTATACGGCAGTAACAGTCAAGATGAGAGGCTAATTAAGGACACAACTCCCTTCACCATAGCTTCAAAGAAAATGAAATACCTAGGTATATACCTAACAAAGGAGGTGAAGGACCTCTATAAAGAAAATGATGAAATCCTGAGAAAGGAAACAGCAGAGGATCTTAACAAGTGGAAGAACATACCATGCTCATGGCTGGGAAGAATCAACATTCTTAAAATGTCTATACTTCCCAAAGCAATCTACCTATTTAATGCCATCCCTATTAAGATACCAATATCATACTTTCAAGATTTGGAAAAAATGATTCTGCATTTTATATGGAATGAGAAAAAAACCTGCATAGCTAAGGCAGTTCTTAGTAATAAAAACAAAGCCGGGGGCATCACCATACCAGATTTTAGGCTGTACTACAAAGCCATAGTGGTCAAGACAGCATGGTACTGGCACAAAAATAGAGACATAGACATTTGGAATTGAATGGAAAACCAGGAAATGAAACTGACATCTTACAACCACCTAATCTTTGATAAACCAATCAAGAACATACCTTGGAGGAAAAACTCCCTATTCAATAAATGGTGCTGGGAGAACTGGATATCCGCATGTAAAAGACTGAAATTGGACCCTCACTTTTCTCCACTCACAAAATTGATTCAAGATGGATAAAGGACTTAAATTTAAGGCATGAAACAATAAAAATCCTAAAAGAAAACATAGGAAAAACACTGGAAGATATCAGCCTAGGGAAAGACTTCTTGAAGAAGACTTCCATGGCAATTGCAAAAACAAAAATAAACAAATGGGACTTAATTAAACTGAAAAACTTCTGCAGCTAAGGAGACAACAATCAGAGTAAATAGACAACCTACACAATGGGAAAGGATATTTGCATATTTTAAATTAGACAAAAGCTTGAGAACTAGGTTCCATAGAGAACTCAAATTAACCCACACGAAAAAAGCCAACAATCCCATGTATCAATGGACAAGGGAGATGGCTAGCAAACATAATGAAAAAATGCTCATCATCCCTAATAGAGAAATGCAAATCAAAACCACCCTGAGATACCATCTAACCTCAGGGAGAATGGCCCACATCACAAAATCTCAAAGCTGCAGATGCTGGCGTGGATGCGGAGAGAAAGGAACACTTTTACAATGCTGGTGGGACTGCAAACTAATACAGTTCCTTTTTGGAAGGAAGTATGTGGAGAACCCTCAAAGAACTCAAGCTAGACCTCCCATTTGATCCTGCAATCCCATTACTGGGTATCTACCCAGAAGGAAAAATACCCTCTTATCATAAGGACACTTGTACTAGACTGTTTATTGCAGCTCCATTTACAATCACCAAAATGTGGAAACAGCCTAAATGCCCCCCAACCCAGGAAAGGATTAACAAGCTGTGGAATACTATTCAGTCATTAAAAAAGAAGGAGACTTTACAGCCTTTGTATTAACCTGGATGGAAGTGGAACACATTATTCTTAGTAAATCATCACAAGAATGGAGAAGCATGAATCCCATGTACTCAATTTTGATATGAGGACAATTAATGACAATAATGACATGGTGGGGGTGAGGGAAGGGGAGAGCAGAGAGAGAAAGAATGGGGGGTGGGGAAAGGACGAGCAGAGAGAGGGAAGGAGCGAGGGGGGTGGGGTCTTGGTGTGTGCCACACCTTTTGGGGGCAAAACACGATTGTAAGAGGGACATAACCTAACAAACGCAATCAGTATAACCTGGTTTCTTGTACCCTCAATGAATCCCCAACAATCAAAAAAAAAAAAAAAATCACACAGGGCTTAAAAAATAAAACAGGACTTAAAAAAAAAAAATAGACTAAGACAGTGAGCTGCAGGGATTCTCCTGGATGGCCGTGCCACCTGATCAGGGCTTCTAGACTTTATGAGAGGAAGACACTGAGTCTGGAGCTACTGCAGCTATTTTGTGACCTGAGGACACCTGCCTGCCAATGTTTCTCAGGCTGGGACAAATAGAGCCACATGGAATGAATGGCTTCTATTCACACATTGCTACACTAGAAAAAAGAAAATTTTCTTTCCTAGGGGCCATGGTGTTTTATTACAAAAGTAGAATAAACACTTCAAAAACAAAATGATTCTAATTCAGGGAAAAATGTGTTATTTGCTTATTGTTTGCTGTGCATGAGTTATATGTGTATGTTTCGATGGATAGTGAAAATAAGCAGAGATCTCACAGGGCACAGGCCCTCTAGGGACCCTCCTGCCTATCCCAGTTCTATATGCTTCAAGAAGCCCTAGGCTCAAAGCATGAGTTAAATACAACTCATGTGGCAGTTAATGTGCCATTAAAACTCTGTGACCCAAATCTCCAGTCGGCCCTCACCCTGCTGGCGATTTTATTACCAACCTTAGTGGATCCATTTCCTCCCTCTCCCTGGTGAGAATTTCACATCTCCTTGTTCCTTGGCCCCTCCTCTTCCTCCTCAGTGGCGACCTTACCCCATTCTTTCCTGAGGACAACTAGAAGAGAAGCTACTAGCCTAGGTGCTTCCGTGGGCACCTGCTTAAGGGATGAGGTCCCTGCTTCCTGCCGGGCCCAGCCCTCGGCTCCTGGGTGGCTCTATCCACTCCCCTTCCAGGACGTGCTCGCCTCCTTTCCCTCCCTCACCTCTGTCTCTCCATGTCCTTCTGCTCAGTTCCATCCGCACAAAACATCCCCCAACCTCAGACGCCCCCTACCACCCCACTTCTCTGCTTCTGAGTCACAGACCTTTCTAAACAGCCCAATCGGTCCTGCACCCAGGCTGTCCTCTCCCTCACCTCAGAGTAGGAGTCTGTCCTCGGACTCCCCTGAAGACCTGCGTCTGGCCAGGTCATCAGCTTCCCTCTCTGTCTTGCAGCGCCACTGTCCTTCCTTCCTGATACCACGTCGTTCTCCCCACCGTGTCTCTGTTCCTTCCCAGCTCAGGCCTGTCCCCCTGAGGTTCAAGTTCAGGCCCTGACTTATGGGGAAGCTTCTCCCCCTAGACGGCCCACGGGTGCCCTGGTTTTGTTTTGTTTTGTTTTTATTACTATGAGGGTATATAGAATTAGGTTACATTGTTTGCATTTATTAGAGAAATTTAAGAATATTCTCCTTAGTAAAGTATTGTAAGAAAGACCACTCAGGTTTTGAGGCCCTAAGCCAGGTGGCGTCCTGGACATCTCTCTCTCAAGCCCATCGTGAGTCTGCTGTCTCCATCTTCAGTTGTGTCCCCAGTCTGAGAAAGTGCCCAGGACAGCATCTCAGATGAACTTCCTCCCTGGTCACCAGCTTACCCCCTTGACACACAAGGGAACTTTATAAAGGTCCATCAGCTCACGTCCTTTTTCTGCCTGACCTGCTCTTGACAGGGTGCCCACCGCTGGCCTCCCCACACTCCTGCCAGCAGAGGCTCTGGAGGTGGCCCAAGGATGTGACGTCCACTTGATTCCTTGTGAACCTCACTTCCTCGGCTACGGATTGGGGTGGTGGCATCTGTTTACAGAGTTGCCATCAGGAGGGTTGATGGAGAGAGTGCCCCACCCTGGGCTTGGCTCATGGCAGAGATTAAACAAGCCTGTCATTGTCATTGCCATCAGCATGGTGCTGTCACAGCCACTCTGGTGCCTCTGAAGCCTAGGCATGACCTGGATTCTTCACAGAGCAGAACGTTTGGGCTGTAATAATGTGAGTAAGCTGCAGCTGATATGGCTGACACTGTCCTCCCAGCCCCGAGCCAGGATGCGTCCTAGCACAGGAACAAGAGTACTGTCTGCCAGGTTAGTGTCACCTGTGATTAACAATCAAATTGTAACATCAGGCAGATGCCAATGGGTTTTGGGCAAACATTGTTAAAATGCCTGGGCTGGTGCTACTGGGAGCCAGGAATTGACAAGTCAGACTCACTGACTGCAAAGTTCCCTGCCAGGCAGGCTATAGGCTGTGGAGAGGAGGCTCAGGCCAGGCCCGGAGAGGCTGGGAGCAGCTGTGACAGGCCATTGCCACTGAGCACTGTTGGAAACAACGGCACGTGGCGTTCCTTCTAGCAGCCCAAGGTTCCTGCAATGTTGTCCCGCCTAAGGACATCTGGGTGTGCCGGGGCAGGGGAGATGCCAGAGACCCCCTCACAGCCCCCTTCGGGGTAGATGCGTCCTGCCAGCTTGCGTTGCAGCTGTGCTGAGGCCAGCCTCGGTCCACCCTGCTGCTCCTGCCCCACAGGCAGGGGCCGGTCCCTGCCCAGTGCCACGGGCTCCACTTCAAGACAAAGACTCTTTTAGAAGACCCCAGGGGGACATCTATGGCTAAACAGTCAGGTTGTCCATCTGTATTGAGGGGATTATGCACCCTGGGGACCCCCGGACAGCTCAGTGAGCGAGGCTAGAGAGTGTGCTTGGGTGTGGGGTCGGGGAGGACCCTGGAGAAGGTTGGAGGAGGCTGGCTATGCTCTGGGGGAGGCTGCAGGAGGCCGGATGGGCTCTGAGGAGGCTGGAAGAGGTTGGTTTGGCTCTAGGAGAGGCTGGAGGAGGTTAGCTATGCTCTGGGGGAGGCTGCAGGAGGCCGGCTGGGCTCTGGGAGGCTGGAGGAGGCCGGCTGGGCTCTAGCAGTGCTGTCGGGAGGTGGGTCCTATTGGGCTGCTAGTCGGTCTGATCTCGAGGGAGGGGCACCTCAGGGAGGCTGAAGTCACCTCGCTCTTCTCAGCCAGGATGAGGCGTCCGGTCACCGTGGGCCGTTGGGCAGCGTTCACATCTGCTCTGGACTCAGACATGGTTGCAGTGGTCTCGTTTCTCTCTCTCTGTCATGGTCACAGAGGGGCCTTGTCTGGGGAGGGTGCTCAGTGACAGGTGACATTGTCTGATTGGATCAGAGAGGGCCCAGGCCCACCCAGCTGTGAGTGCCTGGTGGCTCCCGATGCCGAGGGCCACTGTCTTCTTTCTCATCTACCCTGACTGTACCAATCCCCACGAGTTGAGTGCCAGTCTTGACCCCAGCCTGTCCACCCACAGTGCTTCTGGGGGCGCAGCCCTCCTCTCGAGCTGGTGCAGGAGCTGCTGCAGCTTCCTCCGCAGGGGTCTCCGGTGAGCCACGGAAACGGGTTGAGAAATGCTGCCACACGGAAAGCCCCCACTCCCGAGAGCCGCCAGGCTCGCCTGCTGGAAGGAGGCCCCTGGGAGGAGCCTGTTTCCTCTGATACCAATGTCATTCACCCATCGAAACAAAGGAACAAGGACAACAGCCTCTGCCCTAGGGCTTTTATATTCTTCTGAGATCAGACGAGATCTGACCGTTCAGGGTGGTATGGCCGTAGACTATATTCTTAATACAGTTTGCCCGTGAGGCACATTTCTGTCTGTTCTTTTGAGATTATTGTTACCTAAATGACTCTGGACACCAAATTTAAGGCTCCCTGGGATTTGGGGTTTAGCTGGAACTACGCCTCACAATTCAGCTACAAATAACAGCCCCCTTGCAACTACCTGGCGATGCCTCGTTTTCCTCCTTATAAACTGGGGAGCTCAGACCTGCCCCGTCTAGCAGAAGCTCAGGCTAGACACGCAGAGCCCGAGCGAGGGGCAGGCTTTTTGTGGTGATCACCCGGACACATGCCTGGCTGTCCTACCTCCCGTTGGCTTCCTGCCACCAGTCACACAGGGTCACACAGACACATTAACGAGGGGCCGAGAAGCACTTTATCACACTCATTAGCCTTTTCCCAGGGAGAAGACACTCCATGGAGCCCGGCACACTGAAGTGGGAATTAGAATTGTCAGTCGGCTTGGTTGAAGAGTTTGCGCGTCTTGTCTGAGTTCCGGCAGTTGGAATAAGGGAGATAAAACAGGCAAGTACGCAGTCTGTGATGAGTCCTCACTCTCATTCACACAACAACATGCCCCTTGCTGGCCTTTGCATGCCCGCCTCCCCCGTGTGCCTGACTCCCATCCCCGTCTCACGGGGATTTCCTGTGCCCACCCCCGGCTGGGGAGGCCCTGGGTCCCTGGCTGAACCGTATGGTCGTCATCTGCCTCCCCCTGGCTGGGTCTCCCTTGAGGCTCAGGCTCCTGGTCTGAGTCATTCACTGCTCCTGGGGCTCAGTGCCCAGCCCAGGGCCTGGCACAAGTTCACAGAGGCAGGAAGAGACCTGGCCAGAAGTTTTGAGGACAGTGATTTTGAAAACCACGATATTTTCTCCCCAAGAAGGTATCACGGCCTAGAGGAGGCGGCGTGCGCACAGACAGGAGGGTGGCTGTCGCCCACTTCCCTGCATCCACCTCCCCGGACCCTGAGACCGCCCTGAACTGACTCCTGCTCAAGGCAGTTAGGGAGCTGTCAGCTCACTGGGCTGAGGAAAGAATGCCCGTTTCCTTAGCCACTTAGAACACTCCCACGGGCAAATTCGCCATCTATGAGGGCAAGGGCGGCAGGAGAGAGGCCTGCTCACAGGCAGGCACCGGTGGGGGTCCAGGCCTCCACGCTCAGCACCTCCCGGCTCTTAGCCCTGAACAGCCACTGGCAACTGAAGCCTCACTCCACCCTGGAAACGTGTTGGGGACACTTAGCCAACGCAACACACGTCTGGAAAATACGCTCGTCCGTCTCTGCCTCCAATCACATAGGACCGGAGAGGAGGAAGAAAGTTCTTCACCAGATAGAACGGTTGAAATTCCAGAAAAGCAGCAGACACTCAGCCGCCAGGGACAGTAAACAGTTTTTCTTTTCTTTTCTTTTCTTTTTTTTTGAGGCTAGGGATTGACAGGTCCAGGCCTTCTGCAAACAGCATTGCAGAGATAAGCCAAGTGTCATCTTTGAGGGACTGGGGCCACCACGCCATGCCTGGCCTCGGCCTCAGGGCGCTGTCTCTCCCCTAGCAGATTGGTCAGACCCATGCTGCCCTAGGAGTGGAGTGCTCTGGGGCAGGTGTGTGAGACAGTTAACTTTGAAGGCTAAGTTCATTTGCAACCTGCCCCCGAACTGTCAGGAGCCGCTGCCTTGCTATTTTCATGGGTCCTTGGCCACGCTGCTTCAGGGATGACAGTTCTAGAGGCCTGTGTGTGTCTGCGCTTTTAGATAAATGTTGAGAAATAGCTTCATAAAAAAGAAAAAGCTGATCATGTAAATTTAATCTTTGTTAAAAGCATCACAAATGATTTATTGATTTTTAAAAAGGAAAAATAAGAAAGAACACATCGCCTCTGTTATGTGCCTATACCTGTGTGTGCATGACCTGGTCAAGGGGACAGGCTGCAGCAGCTGGTCACCTTGTATTTCCAGGAGCCTGTGCATATATCTGAACACCACATACATGGAACTTCAAATTTAGAACCAGGTAAATTCACAGGCCTAGGTATCAATCTATGCAGCTATGCAGGTGGGAACGTATTAGGTTATACCAGATGCCATCATATTCCCAGGTTCTTGGGTCCACATGCCCAAAATGTTCTTAATAGAAATAATAACATAAAATACAAGAAAACCACAAATAACTAAGGAAAAACAACCCTACCCCAATATTTGAGAGGATTAACTTGAGTGGTCAAGGAAGGTCAAAGACCTAGAGTTGGTTACCGCAGGCACTGGTGAGCTAAAGAGGGCGGGAAGGCCGATGCTGGGGGTTCTGTGCTGCCCATGGACCTTGGACCTGGACGGTGCTGCGGTCTGTCCCTGTGTGTCTAATGCTTGTAGTCGGCGGCTGGTTGGGGAACAGGTGCTGGAGAGGGTGGCGGGAGGGTGCATGTCCCTGCAAAGGTGTCTTTGGAGACTATGAGTGAGTGGGGAACGTGGCAAAGGTCCTGGAGAGTCACAGCCTCTCATTGGCACTGGCTCTGACAGCTTCATATCTGCAGAGCCCCTGTCCCCAGGAGGACCTTGAGGATAACTTATAAGGCGACCTCTAGGGAGGGTGGTCCAGGAGACCCAGCTGGTGGGCAGGCAGAGGGGAGAGAGAGATTTGGGGCCAGCTGGGACAGTTCCACCACCTGGCTGTGTGGCTGGAGCGACTCCCTGTGTTCCTACAACCCTGGAACCCCCACCTGGACTGCATGGGTCCCTCACTCAACAGAGACTGAGTGTCATGGGTGCAAGGGCTCATCCTGGGCACCCCCATAACAGGTCATGTTTCTCTTCTAGGGACAATGGGTTAGGCCCCCTCAGCTCTGACAAGGTGCATAGAGAGCATCTGCGTCTTCGTTCGGATCCCTCCAACCTGCGAGTCACTAGCCTGGACTCCAGTGTTCCTGCCTTCCACAGAGGGACCACGGCCACTGGAGGAGGGGGCGGGGAGCACGGGAGGGGATGGGGAAGGAGGAGGGGGAGGGGATACTGACTCCCTGTTTCAAGGCAAAATGTGAACACCCCCCTTTCGTTTGTCTAGACGTACACTAGCATCCCTGATTCTAGGAAAACTGGCTGAGTGGGCCTTGCACTGTGCTGGGGAGTCGAGGGGTGGTTCCTGGAACACCTCTGTTACCATCCCTCCCCGCCCTGGGCCTCAGTTTCCCCTTCTTCAAAATGAGAGGTGTGCTCCAGACAGACCTTCTAGCTGCGCCTTCCTAACCTCTCCTGGTCTGTAAGGAGGTGCATCCTGGGGCCACCCCACTCACCAGCTCAGGGCCCAGGAGGAAGCAGCCATTTCAGAAAAGTCCTAGGGCCGCCTCCTGCTGGCGGCATGAGAACCTGCAGGTTGGGGCCCTGCACTGCCTCTTCCCCAGCCCTAGAGGAAAACCAGGCCAAGCTTCTGGGCCCCCCAGAAGCCCTGGACCTTCTGGAAAGGGGGCTCCAGAGATGGGGGCTCCGACGGAGCACCCTGATGGCTACCACCCGCCTCAGAAACAGAAAGCTGAGTCCCCCCACTCCTGTATTCAGCCACCCAGAGAGGTATTTACATTTAACAGGCACCAGGGCAGAGGGCCTGGAGGTGGTGAGGGGAGCGCCTGACTCAGGCCTTGGGCTCTGGACGGCTGAGGGACTAGGGAAGCAAAGTCCAGAAGGGCTGCGCTGCCCTGCAGGGACAGACACTGAGTGGCCAGTCTGTGAGCGTGCTGCGGTGCTTGCAGCGGGGGCACAGGCCCAGCTCCTGCCCAGGCTCCGGTACTAACCAACCTCAGCCGGGAGAAGTGAGGCCAGGCGACACACGTGGGGCAGCTGGAGCAGCCTGTGTGGGGCCCAGGCCAAAGCCACTTGGGGTGGGCCTGCTGTCCCTAAGGTGAGCCTGGTGCCCTAGAGGGGCAGGGGTTGCCCACGCCCCAGGGGTCCTGTGGGCGGACTTGGATTGAGCAGAGGGAGGAGTGCCTGTCGCCTGCTTGGGGACAGCTGGAGGAGGGGGCTTTCGGCAGGTCTCTGAGGGAATGTCGGTCCAGCCGCCGGCTTTGCTTGTGGCTCTGTCCCTCCACAGGAGTGAAACGACGGGAGAGGAGTGTGCTGGGTGGGCCTGGCCACATCAGCTCACCAGGTAGCTGTGCATCTCGCGGGAGTTGATGCTCAGGACCACGCCAGAGTGGTTGCCTAGGAACCAGGAGAGATGCAGTGTGAGCACACTCTGGGCTGGGGTGCAGGGGACAGGGCCGCGCGGGACACAGCCCCACCAGTGCAGGGGACAGGGCCGCGCGGGACAGGGTAGTAGCCTTAGCCAGTGAGTCAAGACAGTGTGCAGGGACATTCCGGGGGCCCCTCAACCCGAGCCAGGTGCAGGGGGTGACCGAGGAGTGGGGTCTCCCAGTGCTATTGTGAGCAGCAGACACAGAGGGCCCCTGCCGGCCCCACGGAGACCACTGACCTGCACGGGGAACCCCGGCACTGGCAGCAGGGGGACGCAGGAGGGGCTGAGGCTTCGGCCCGTCCTGACAGTGGCCACTGCAAGGTGTGACGCAGTGAGTCGCGAGAGGCGTGAGTGGGAGAGAGGGGGCACAGTGGTGTCAGCGGCCAACCAGGAGGGGCTGTCAGGAGTGGGCATCCTGGGAGTCTACTGGGTGCTGAGTCTGGACTTGGCAAGCTCAAGGGTGACAATGACACCCCTACGAAGGACTGTTGTGGAGTTGTGTGAGAAAATACATCCACAGCAGTTGGGCAACGCTGGCTGCCTGCTAGGGACTGATTAAAACAAACTATTACGTTATTACCGCACTATTATTATTCTTTAGAGGCAGCAATTCGAGTAGCTATCAGAGGCCAAGAAGCCACTCATTCCCCCTTGGGCTGCGCTGCCTCCTTCTCCTGGGGCTGGTGACATCACCTGCATGAAAGGGGCACCCTGAGCCTAACTCCTGCCCTAGCGAGGGACAGGCTTGCGGTAGGAGTCCCTGGGTACCCCCCGCCTGGGGGTTCCAGAGGTGGGACATCCAGGCTGGCTGCACCCCGGTCAGCTATGGTGAGGACCTCAGCTTTCTTGTCTGCAAAAAGGACATGCCAGTGTCTGCCTCACAGGGGTCAGATCATGTCTGGACAGCCCTGAGTGGGGCCCAGCGAGTGCTCAGGGCTTGTGCTGTGGTTCCTAAACATGACGCATCACCTGTGAGGAGCACCCTGGGCCTGTGGATGTGGGGGTGATCAGCCACCGTGCAAACAGCTAGGGCCCTCAGAATGGCTGGAGAGGGCAGGAGAAAGAGTTCAGTTCCCTGACTGCTCTCAGGAGAAAGCAAAAGTCACAGCCTTGGTCAAAGTCAGCCACCAGTCACCTGCGCTGCCCTGGGTGAGCAGTTCACCCCTGTGAGCCTTCCTTTCAATACTTTTAAACTTAAGGACAGTGACTTCTTGAGGACTTAACGGGCATGGGATATGAGTGATTTTTTTTTTGCAGTTTTGGACGGGGCCAGGTTTGAACCTGCCACCTCCGGTATATGGGGCTGGCGCCCTACTCCTTTGAGCCACAGGCACCGCCCAGGATATCAGTGATTTTTAAAGCTGGATAATGATGACGTCAGTGGCTGTGATGGGGCTCTCATGTGTACTGTCCTTTGCGTGGTGGGAGCTGGTGTTGCCCCAAATCCAGGCATAGGAGAGAAACTCAGGGGAAAGGTCGGGCCCTGGGGGCTGCCTACTTGGGAGTGCCAGCTCTGCCTCCACCAGCTGTGGCCCTGGGAAGGGACAGTTCAGCTCTCTGTGCCTTGATTTCCTCATTTCTAGAAAAGAGCCTGTCTCCTGGGCTGCTGCGGTGAGGCCATTATGGAAGGTGCCCGTACAGCCTGGCTGAAAGCTGTGCTGCAGAACCTTCCAGGGCTGTTTCCCCACTTGTTGAGAGGAAGAGCTACCTCATATGGTGTGGCCTGGCCTTTCCCCTTCCAAGAGTGAGGTCTTTGCTCCTTCCCCTTGAACATGAGCAGACTGACAGAGCAAGAAGTAAGTGACGGGGCCTGAGTCTGAGGCCACGTCATAAGAGGAAGCAGCTCCTGCCTGGCCGCTGCTCTCTCTCGCTGCACACAGAACTCAGCTGCCACGTTGTGAGGAAGCCCAAGCCACACGGAGAGGCCACGTGCAGGTGTTCTGCAGTAGCCCCAGGTGAGGGGTTAGCTGGCTACCCAGCTGTCAGAAACCTGAGTGAGGCAGTCTCTGAGATGATTACAACCCTCGCCATCAACTGCAACTTCATGAGTCACCCTGAGAAAGAACCGCCCGGCTGAGCTCAGTCGATTCCCAGAAACCATGAGAGAAAATGGCCATGAATGACGGTCACTGACGAGGGTGGTTTGTTGTGCTGTCACGGGTGACCTGACATGGGCGTGGCCAGAGTGAATGTGATCCCGTGGATGAGAATGCTGCGTCAACTGTAAAGCACTGCACTGTGCGTGTGTGGGTGAGGTGCTCACTAAGTTACCATTGCTGGGGAACAGCACAGTCGGCTACTGGGACAGGGCCTCTAATACCCTCAGGGAGGCCAGCCCTGCTTCCATCCGTTCCCTGCTTGGGGCTGCAGAGGGCTGTCTAGTTACTGCCCCCAACTACACAAGGTCCCTAATTTAGTCCCTTCGCACAACCCTGGGGATCCTGTTACCCTCTCTCAGATGGAAGGAATGCACCAGGCCCAGAGTGCCCCACTGGTGAGGTCTGCCTGGCCCAGGCGGCTGGTGGGGTGGCCTGCAGGAAGGTGGGGGGGTGGGCTTCTAGGCGGGCGTTACCTAGAGTCTGTGAGTCGAGATGGTCATCTATAAACCCCTCACCCTGGATGACGCTCTGGACGTCCTCGCCGTGACCCACGGGGCTTGTCATTTCCTGTTCCTTCTCGTTATGCATCTGGGCGTACACGGTCCTGCCTGGGCGTTTCCTGCTGGACAGGGGTGGGAATGCTCAACTCAGGGGGGCTGCCTAGGCCTTCCTCCCTGGAAACCACTCCAAGTACAGCACCTGGTGCAGACCATGCACCAGAATCTGTCTCCTGCCTCCTGCCCTGGCTTCGTGCACGGACACCTCCCCCAGCAAGCCCTCCCTCACGTGTGCTCTCTCAGCCCCGTGATTCCCTCTGCCCTGACGCACAGGGGTGTCACTGTCTGCTTGTCCATCTCGTTTCAGAACTGGCCCGAGGGCAGGCTGCAGGGAAGAGGCACCGTATTCTCCTTTACTCCCCATTGCCTGGTGATGCTGCCGACTGGGTTGGTGCCCACATTCCCACATGGCGCTTGAGGCTGACATGTTTGGAGAGGTGCTTGCTGAGCCCTGTCCAGGCTTCCTGGGATCATGATGTCTTCAATTCCCTTCCACTCCAGGCACCAGAGGAAGGGGAGATTTGGGCACAGCCCCCTGCCTTCACTGAGGCCAGCTGCAGGGCCTTCCCCAGTTAATCCAGTCTAAACCCAGAAGGGGATGATGGTCCCATTTCACAGCTGAGTGGATGGAAGCTCCCTGGGACAGAAGAACGTCCTCAATGTGGCGGATCACAGCAGTTCTGGAGATGCTCTGATGGGACGATGGGGAGGGCTGGCCTGTGACTATTCTGTTTGTCCAAAGGATCAAGGATGTGCATTACGGATCTAAGGTCCCCACTGCTCAAGGGGTGGAGGCAAGAGGGGCCTTGGCCCGATAAACTCAGAGCCCAGAGCCAGGGCTGGAGGCACAGCCCAGGTCCATCAGCACCAGCTCTAAGCTGCTTCTGTTTGGGGGGAGCAAAATAGGAGGTGCTTGCTTTAGTGCCAGAAAGGCTGAGCAGAGGCCACCCCGGCTGCTTCCAGCTGCCATCAGTCATGGGAGGGGAGCAGACGGGAAGGAGGTCCTTTCCTGCCTGGGCACTTGTTGGGGGATATGACCTTTGTTCAGGAGGGGCTTTTGTGGGGATGGATGCTGAGTTTGATTTGAATTTAGTGCCTGTGAAATCCTCAGGGGACCGTCAGGCATCCCAGTGTTCCTGCAAGTTTGGAAACCAGCAAAGGCCACAGCTTGGACCCAGCTCTAAATTTTTGCCCTGCAAACTCCTACTCATCCAGAATCCGCACCAGAAATCACCTCTTCAGGGAAGTTCTGGGTCTTCCAGTTTAGGTCAGGTGCACACTTCATGATCTGAGCACCTCAGGACCCCCCTTTGGTTGGAGCTGAGTAACCAGACAGGTAACAAGCAGTGCCAGACATGCCTCCAGCCCCCACTGTGCCCCCAGCCCCCACTGCACCCCCAGCACCTGGCCAGGGTGGCGTGGTGTGGGAATGTGTGCACATATAACTCCTACTTACAAGACCAGAGGTGCATAAATCACAGTGGGTTAGAAGGGTGACGTGGGTCCAGGGAAGGGGTGGGGCCTGGGGGAAGGGCCCTTGGCTCTGAATAAGCACTAAAGAAACGGGGAGCCTTGTCTTTCACAGTCCTCGGGGTGACACCACCTGGGAGACTGAGGCCTCTGTAGCAAAGGCAAGGTCACATCTAGAAGCTGCATTTGCAGGAAAGGAATCTGGTGCCACTGCTTGGTCATTTTCACTCATTCCCAGGCCCAGAGTCCAGGTGAGCTCAGACTGACCAGCCCCTGTAGTGTGCCCCGATGCATCCTGGTGGAGTGGGGTGCTGAGCCCACTTTAGAGCTAAAGACCAGGCTCAGAAGGGAAGACAGGGGTCAAAGCCTCTCTCAATAAGTACGTACCATTCCTGCTACCCACCAGCCTCCGCAGGAGCCCTGCCTGCTCCCACCCAGGGGATCCCTGAGCAGCACCCCCTGGACATTCTGAAGTCCCCTCTTGGTGAAGGGCCTGGTACGAAATGACACAGCTCTCAAGCACACTCGCCAGGGGAGGGTTGGATGGGGCTAAAGAAGCACAGGCTGGGCCTAAGCCTGGGTCAGATCCCAGCTTCATTGATGGTCAGCGGTGTGACCTCAGGCAAGTTACTTGACGTCTCTGAGCCTTGGTTTCATCATCTGTGAAATGGACAGTGCTCTTCCTGTGAGAATGAGGCTGGGTGAGGCTGGGAAGCCCCAGGCAGAGTGGAGGACATGGGTGCTGGCTGGACGGTAAGTGGTGGCTGTTTCTCCTGGGAATGCGCAGGTGGTATAGTCCATCATAGAACAAACTCACCACCTCCTCCCCAGGCCCTGGGGTGAAGCCACGGCCCGGGGGGCCCTTCCAGATCTGAGTGTATGAGCTGGGCCTGGCCTGCCTGCAACCCCACCAAGAGAACCCTGTCAGGAGAGCAGTGACGGGGCCTTGCCTTTTGAACTTGTACAGGATGAACGCTCCCACTGCGAAGAGCCCGATGATGAAGAGCACCACCACTGCCCAGTAGCCGCCGCCTCCTCCCAGCCGCTGAGACTCTGCAGGCAAAGCAGCCATTAGCAGGCAGCCCTGGGCCCTGGCCCCAGCCCAGCCCCGTCCCCTTGGATGGAAGGATGTTTCACACCAGCGGCTGGGCTCCCCTGGTGGGGCTGACAGGTTATAACAGCCCAAGGGGCTCGTACTCCATGGCCTTGGAGGATCCCCTGCCCCTCCAATTCCTACTGGGCAAAGTGAGCTGTGTGCTGGGTCCTTCCTTCTGAAGTGTAGACAAACTCCCTTTCTATTTTTATGAGGGTGTGGGGATGCACCTGCCAGGTTTCCTAACATGGTATCTTCACAGAGAAGAAAAAAGCTCCTCACCTTTTGGGGCAGAGAAGATTCCTGCTTTAAAGGGGAGGTGACACACAAGAGATTGACACACGTGCATCTGTGAGGGCAGAGCGAGGCCCTGGCTCTGACTGGTTGGGGACAGATGGGCTTCCTTGGAGGCACGTGCCCACCAGGAAGACACACTGGCAGATGGGGAAGAGTGACGTGCCTTGCCCCAGGGGCCTGAACGCACACTCGCCTATCCTGCAGGAGGAGCTGGGAGAGCTCCCAGCCTCTTACCTGTGCCTGTGTCCCTTAGAGCCACCAGGACCCGGACCCCGCCCCGCAGGAGGAAGCTGATCTTCTGTGCCTTCAGCACCTGCCGGATGGCCATGAGCCTCTGAAAGCACAGAGGGGACAGTGGGGAAGAGTCCTCTGGGATCCACCAGAGGGGCTCAAGGAGAGCTGGGCAGAGCAGCTGGAGTCCTGCTCGGTCCCTCTGGAGCCATGGGACGACGGGTGGGCCACTCAGCCTCTCGGAGCCACAGTGTCTTTATCTGTGAAATGGGAATAATGATCCACCAGCCAACTTTCATCAAGAACCACTGATGGGGCACAATGGTTCCCCAGATGTGGCCTTGTCCTCAAAGAGCTTATGTTTTAGTAGGGAGCAGGTGAAAGAGAGAAACAGGTCCTGGAGAGTATGAATCTGGGGAAATGCAGAGGCACTCTAGGTGGTGGTCAGGGAAGGCTTCCTGGAGGCAGAAGACCAAGAAAAGGACATGAGAGAGCAGGCAGATGAATCAGGTCCCCTGCCTGAGAGAGGACTATTCAGGAGGTGCTGTTGGATTGTGGGGTGGGACCGGGGGCAGAGGGGCATCTAAGGCTGGAGAGGGTGGTGGCTGGATGGTGCCCACCCTGTGGGCACCCTCTTCCAGGGTCTGTGGGCACATCAAACACACGAGATGCCTGGCACACAGTAGGGCTCTCTCTCACTCCTCTGATTTCTTCTCACGTCTCCCGGGATCAGTCACCATCCAGCGACGAGGCTGGCTCAGACACCCAGCTGGCTCTTGCCACACTCGTCATCTCTTTTTGATAACAGCCATTCTGACAGGCGTGAGGGGGTATCTCATCATGGTTTTAATTTGCATCTCTGATGATTAGAGACATTTAGCACTTTTTCATATACCTGTTGGCCATTTGTGTGTTTTCTTTAGAGAAATGTCTATCTAGGTCCTTTGCCCACATTTTAATCAGGCTACTTTGCTATTGAGTTGTTTGAGTTTCTTACATATTTTTGATATTAACCCCTTGTCAGATGTACGGTTTGCAATTATTTTTTTTACATTCTCAGTTGTTTCTTCGCTCTGTTGAGCGTTTCCTTGGCTGCACACAGCTTTGTGGTTGGACATTATCCCATTTGCCTATTATTACTTTGGTCACTCTGCTTTTGGGGTCACATCCAAAACATCATTGCACAGACGGGTGTCATGTCATTTTCTCCAATGTTTTCTTCTAGTAGTTCTGTAGTTTCAGGTCTTATGCTTAAGTCTTTATTTTATTTTCAGTAGGTTTTTGTGCCATGTGTATGGTGTGAGAATACACGTATATGAATATTTAGTTTCTCCAGTACATTTATTGAAATGTACATTTTCCCATTGTGTGTTCTTGATACCTTTGTCTAAAATCGATTGACTGTAAATGGGTGGCTTTATTACTGGGCTGTCTAGTCTCTCTATTTTGTTCCTTTGCTCTAAGTCTCCCTTTTTTACCAGATATTTTGATAACTATAGCTTTTGCAGTGTATTGTGATATCAGGTATGTGATGCCTCCAGCTTTTTTCCTTTTGCTCAAGATTGCTTTGGCTATTCCAGGTCTTTTGTCAATCCATACAAATTTTAGGATATTTTTGTGGACAGTGTCATTGGAATTTTGACGGGGATTGCTTTCAATCTGTACATCACTTTGGGCAGTCTAATATCCATTCTTTCAATCCATGAACACAGGATATCTTTCCATTTATTTATGCCTTCTGCAAATTAACATTACATACATGTAGTTTTCAGTGTATAGGTCATTCACCTCCTTGGTTAAATTTATTCCTAAGTTTTTTTTTTTTTTTTTTTTACTTTTTGGATGCTATTGCAAATGGGCTCATTTTCTTGATTTCTTTCTTAAACTATTTGCCAGTAATGCATAGAAATTCTATTTTTTTTTTTTTTTGGTAGAGACAGAGTCTCACTTTATTGCCCTTGGTGGAGTGCCGTGGCGTTCCACAGCTCACAGGAACCTCCAACTCCTGGGCTTAGGCGATTCTCTTGCTTCAGCCTCCCAAGTAGCTGGGACTACAGGCGCCCGCCACAATGCCCAGCTATTTTTCTGTTTTGCAGTTCAGCTGAGGCTGGGTTTGAACCTGCCACCTTTGGTATATGGGGCCAGCACCCTACTCGCTGAGCCACAGGTGCCATCCATCTTATTGTTTTTTTTTTTTTATGCTCTTGCTTCTTCCTGATGGTGGCCCTCGCAAGCCTCACCACTCTTGTCTGAAATGGGACACTAAAATCCATGGGGCTTCTAGGGTGTGTGTAGCCCTTGCTTTGGTGCTGGACTGTCTTTCCAGATCACCTGAGTGAGCCTGGGTCTCCATGACTAGTCCAGAGGCTCTGTGAGATTTATTTTTTAGAAATTGATATAATTTTTTTTAAAGGTTATAATTCAGTTAATTCAATGCTTTTTAATAAGTTCCCAAAATGTGCTGACATTATCACATCTAATTCCTGAGCATTTTCCTCACTTCCAAAAGAAGCTCCCTACCCATTAGCAGTCACCTCCCCATCCTGACCCTCCTGGCCCCTGGCGGCCACTCATCTGTTTCTGCCTCTTGTTGATCGGCCTCTTCTGCACATTTCATATAAGTGGAATTATATAATATACAGTCTTTTGTGACTGGCTTTATTTACTTATCCATGATAAGATTCAAGGTTCACCCATGTGATAGCAGGTGTCAGCCCTTCATTCCTTTTTGTGGTCAAAGGATGGTCCCCTGGAGGTATAGGCCACGTTTGGTTTATCCATTCATCAGCTGAACATCTAGGTTGTGTCCACTTTTTTACTATAGTGAAGAAGGCTGCTAGGAATGTCCATTATAAGTCTTGGTAGGGATAATGTTTTCATGTCTCTGGGGTATAGACTAGAAAGGAACTGTAGGGTCATTTGGCAACTTCAGGTTTAACTTACTGAGGAGCTGCCAGACTGTTCTTCACAGTGGCCGCACCATTCCCACCTGCAGCGAGTGACGGGCTGGGTTTTCTACTTCCTTGTTAACACTTGGGATTGTCTACTTTTTTATTTAGCCACCCTAGTGAGTGTGAGGGGATTATAATCCACCTTTGAGTCCTCTCCCCACGCTTGTCACTTGGCAAGCCTCCTACCTCTCCATGATGGCCACTTTTTGGAAGCTGTCCTATGCAATAAAGACATCTGCTCACTGCATGAGAGCTGAGTTCTGCTCTGTCCTGAAATTGTGCCCCTGGTGTCCTCCCACATGGCACTCACCCACTTTTCCCAGCACCCCTTGCAGGCAGGTGGGGGCCATGTGATCAGCTCTGGCCAATGGCACAGGAGAGGACATGAGCAAGTTTGTCAGGCCCCTACCCCACTCCCGCTGCTGAGGTGGCCCTGGAGGTCACTGACTTCCACAGCACGGCCACAAGGCAAAGGAGGGCTGGTGTCCTGAGTTGGATCACGATGTGGTAAGAATAAGCCTCTACGTGATGATCCGTTGAGATGACCCTGTTGCTTTGACAATACCAAACCCTGCAATGCCAGAAGGATGCAGGAGTCCAGTGTCCACAGGACATACCTTGTCACTTGTGAGGCTTCTCTTCCTGGTGGGCCTGGGAGGGGGCAGCAGTACATACAGATCAGCCAAGGTGGGCAGCCCTGGCTTCACCATGGTCACCAGCAGCTCCTCAGGGACGCTGGTTTCCTGGAGGGACAGACAAGCCACTGTGATCCTCCTGTCGTTCTTATCTCCAGGGCTCCCAGAAGCACCCTCCCTGCCCTCTTGGCTTGTCTGAGTCCTGGTCATCTGTCCTGCAAGCCATTCCTGACTCCTGAGCCACCTCCTGCACCCAGGCTCTTGGCCCCTCCGCCCCCATCTGGATTCCGGTCCCTTGTGACCCACAGCAGCTTCCCATTGGCCAGCGCTGCCCTGTGCAGTCCAGGCTTTATACTGTGGCCAACATGAGCCAGGCCCTCCCTTGCTAATGTCCTTCCAGTGAGGTGGCTCAGAGATCCTTACTATGACATTCCACGCCCATCACCCAGTGCCACTGACCCCAGTCACCTCTCACTGCACTCTCCACCACCCCAGACACATCCATGGCCACATGCTACTTCCTCAACCCAAAAGACACTGCTCAAGGGGGTCCCTCTGCCTCCTAGAAGTCCCACTCTATTTGCTTTCACCTGGCAAACTCCTATTCACCCCTCAGCACCCAGGATGATTTTACCAGCATTGTTCACAGGATGAGGGACAACATGGCAGAGAGGGCCTCAGCTTGAGATGACTATGGCGGCCCTAGGGGACTGGTATTCTCTCATTAGAGAGCCAGAGGCCTTGGGTTTCTTCTGCCCCCCAACCTTCTATGAGCTCTCTGAGGGGAATGACCACATTTTATCTCTGTCTCCAGTGTCTGGTCCAGAAAATAAATTTAGTGAATGAATGAAAATCACTTTAAAGAGACGCTAGGCCATTGGAGGGCAGTGACCAGGTCTTCTGTAAACAACTGACACTCCCTCGAGGTGCACAGAGAATGCATCTTATGCCCACCCCTCATGAGTGACTCAATCTGTAAGTCCCCGAGCAGAGCAGAGCCCCAAGTGATGTGCCGGGTTTCTTCCCCAGCCAGCCAGAAGGCCAGCGCATCCTGCTGGCGGCACCACCTGCCCCACTGTGCCCTGGGGAGCCCAGGGCCCTCAGGGTTCTCTGGCTCCAGGCGAGTTGGGCACCTTGGAGAGCAGCCGGGTGACCACCAGGCCCACGTCTTCCCTCCACTCAGGCGTGTTGGGGTTGTTAGCATCTAGGTCCTTGGAAAACTTCAGTGGCACAATCTGAAATTGATCTGGAAAGAGGCAGAGATGGAAGAGCTGACGAGTCCTGGCCAGCCTGGCTCTGATCCCTCCAGGAAGGGCAGCCACATGCCCTGGATGGTCCAGCATGCCCCTCGGGTCCGATTTCCCCCCCCTCCCCACTAGCAGGTCACAGAGCAGTCTGATTCTGTTTGCAAAACAATCTCCCTCCCTGGTGTCAGCCACTATGGGGCTGGCTGATCAGGGCCCATGTCACTGCTGCCATCTAACAACAGCAGAGTGGCAATGATGGTGACAATGAGGAGGACAGCCACACTGACCTCGGGAGGGGGGCCTGGCACGTGCTGAGCTGCTCTGTGGGATCTGTCCTCTTAACAGGGATGAACACACCCCAGAGGGCAGTCTCTCGTCCCTTTGGTCCCCCACCGGACTGCGTCCCTGGATACCAGAGGCCTCATCTTCTTCTGCCATGTTTTTCAGGCTCTGTGGTTCACTTTGGATCTAGAGTCACCAAGAGCCTCAGAACTAAACTGCCACCTTTCCATTAACTTCCTGATGCCTCACCTATAAAGTGGGAAGAGGCTTTGTAGGACCGAGAGGTCGAGGGACGAGATCTTGTGAACTGCAACCCTTCCTGTGCAGCGGGGGCAGGATGATGACTGCACAGTCCCGGCCCAGTGGCAGACGGAGGAACCAGCAAGGGCACCTCCTCCAGGTGCACACAGGCCACAGGGGCAGCCCCGTCCCCAGACACTGTCTGCTAAATATTTAACTGACGGCTGCCGCCCACAGCAGGGGCTGCTCCTAAAGCAAAGTGAGGTTTCTATTGGAGTGGTGATGGGGCAAGAGTGTGCTGGGGGGTCCTCTGGTCTGGGGACTGAGTTTCGGTTGTAAACACCTCCCATGAGGCGGTACACAGAGTACAGGAAATCGAGGGTGCAGACCCAGAGCCGGTGTCTCTGCAGGCCTGTGGAAGGGCGTCCTCTTCCTCTTACCTAATCACGAGGCACTCCTCAAAGGACAGGGGCCTGACAAAGCTGGGGCCCAAACCTCAACCTTGTCAAGTCACTCAGCAATCTCCTCGGCTGTGTGTCACCCCGTAAGTGCCACAGGACATGGGAGTTGTTGGTGTTTATTTTACGATGGGGAAACATGGCCAGAGAGGCCACACAGCTGGGGTTGTGCGAATTCAGCCAGCACCCCCTCCCCACCCATGGGCCACACTGGGGAGGCCAGGACGTCCATGGTTTATACATCCTACGTGGCCTGACCCCTGGGAAGGACTCACCCAGCACACGGATGACCCTGGAGTCCTGCAGCACCGAGTTCCCACAGGCAGCCTGCACCGTCACACGCACCTCGCCCGTGTCTGGAAACCGTGTCGTCACAGAATTATCTAGGGACAGGAGGGGCTGCAGGGCACAGGCGGAGTCAGGGCCTGGCCTGGAGGTACAGTGGGTGACAGGGACGTGGGCTCAAGGTCTGCTGCCAAGACCGCTCTGCAAACACTGCCCTACTTGCTCTCATCGGCAAATGTCCCCACCAAGGGGACAGTGATCTAGGCCCACACGGCATGGACATAAGTCCCCTGGTGCCCTTTTCTTCCAGATGGCTGCTCAGCCTTCCCTATGTAAGCATTGTTGGAGGCTTAACATGGCCTAGCTGGGCCTCACTGCCCTGCCCCCTGTCATCTTCCTAGCCCACTGTTGATGAGCTAGACACCTTCATCTTTGCTGCCCAGCACCAGCTCAGGACCCCAGCTATGGAGGAGGGGTTGGTGCATACTTGGAATAGGAGGTGGCAGTGTTAACCTCGAGATAGGAAAGGCACCCCACGCCCACAGCTGGGGAGACAGAGGCCCTGCCAGACGAAGCGATATCACAGAGTGCTCGGCTAGAAGGGATTGAGCTTGTGCTCCTTCCTGGACCCTTCTCATCCCCAGGGAAACGCGATACAGACCCTACAGCCCTCCCCCTCCTGGGCCCTGTTTGGGACCTGGGCTGCTGGGAGGGGCTTTCTGCTTGGTCTCCAGGGCTTCTGTTTGCTGAATGAGTGAGAGACCTCGCTCTGGTCTTGAGGCCCCTAGCCTGAGGATGAGTAGCCTAGCCCTCCCGCCGGGCATTCTGCTAACTTGGCCTTGCTCCAGCTCCAGAACTGTCCATGGTCTCCACTGCTTACAAGGTACAACTCAGGGCTCCGAGTGAGGCTACTGAGGTCTGGTCCGGCCCCAGTGAGCTCCTCTCCCATGAGCTTCCCTGTATTCCCCGGCATAAATGGCCTCCCCTTCCCTAGAGCTCGTACACACCTCACCTGCCCACTCCTGTGAGATTTGTCTCACCCTAACCCTGGCCAACCCCTTTGTTTCAATTTATTTCCCAGGAAAAGGCGGGGTCTGGTCTGATTCATCCTGTGCCCAAGGAACAGATGGACCACAGGCAGATGCCCAGGGTGGATGCTGAGTGAAGGAGGGACAGGGTGTGTCTCTCTCAGCTTCCCCAGGAGGGCCCCTGGGTAGGCAGTGCAGTCCACACCGTGTCTTCTGCTGAATACCTAGGGCTGTGCCCCACCCCCACTTTGCACCCAAATGTTCGAACAACAGCCAGATGGGCCAGTGTACCTGCAAACTGTGGCCTATCCACCAGTAGAAGACAGTGAGGTTGGGGTTCAGGGGCAGCAGCACAGCTGTGAGGTTCACCTCCTGGTTGATGCCAATGACGGGAGCTACCTCTAGATAGAGGGCCTGCAGTGGGGCTGTGGGGGAATCCACAAAGGCCAAAGTTAGAAAGTATCAGGGCACAGGGGATTTCAGAGACTGCTTATTGGTTACTGTCACCATCACTATCATTGCTACCACTGCTGCCACTACCATGACCACCATCATAACTGTCAACATCACCATCACCAACATCATCACCATAACCACCATCATCCCTGTCAACATCTCCATGACCAATATCACCATTATCATCACCACCATCGCCATCATTACCATCACTACCATCACCATCATAAGCACCACAGCCACCATCATCCTTGTCAACATCACCATCATCACCACCATCACCAACATCACCATCATCATCACTACCATCATTATCACCATCACCACTATCACCAACATCACCATAATCACCATCACCAACATCACCACTATCATCACCATCACCAAAATCAATACCATCATCACCAACATCACCATAATCACCATCACCACCAACATCACCATAATCACCATCATCACCATCACCAACATCACCACCATCACCACCACCACCACCACCACCACCACCATCATCACCATCACCACCACCATCACCACCACCACCACCACCATCACCAACATTACCACCATCATCACCACCATCAGGAACATCACCACCATCACCATAATCACCATCACCACCAACATCACCATAATCACCATCATCACCATCATCACCACCATCACCATCATCACCATCACCATAATCACCATCATCACCATCACCACCACCATCACCAACATTACCGCCATCATCACCACCATCAGGAACATCACCACCATCACCATAATCACCATCACCACCATCACCACCAACATCACCATCATCACCATCACCATAATCACCATCATCACCATCACCAACACCACCACCACCACCACCATCAATGTCACCACCACCATCACCACTATCACCAACATCACCACCACCATCACTACCACCACCAGCACCATCACCAACATCACTATAATCATCATCACCACCAATATCACCACCATCATTACCATCACCAACATCATCACCATCATCATGATCATCACCACCATCGCCACCATCACTAATATCACCACTATCACTACCATAACCATCACCATCTTCATCACCATCATCCCATCATACAGATCATCGGGGGAGCAAGTTGAGTCCAGCCTGTTTACCTCCCTGCCCCAGGGGACTCCCCATACTTCCCTAGGAACCAGGTTCTCTCTGTCACAGGGAGAAACTCCAAAGGGGGATTTAGGAGGGTGGTGGACTTACAGTTGACCTGGACAAACAGCACCGCCTCATCATGCCCAGCCATGTTCTCTGCCCTGACAGATACACGGTAGATGCCGGGGCTCTCATAGTGGTGCCGGATGGGCTCTCCAGTCAGTGTGAGGTTCACATACATAGCCTTGAAGCCGTCCCCAAGGTCCACCTGGTACTTGGTGGTTAGGACATCACCCTGCAGGGAAACACCATGTGGCCATTCAGGAGTGACCCTTTAAACTGAGGGGCTGGCAGTGGCTTATTCCCTCAACATTAATCTGCTCCCTCCTTTCCTCAAAATGTCTCAGCTTTGGGGACCCACAGGGGACCAGACCTGGTTCCACCTATGAGATTCTAGCCTGGAGTATGGGGCTGATGCAGGCAGCCCAGGAGGGGGTTGATTGAGGGGCCACAGAAAGGTTGCATTTTAAAACAATAACCCAATGGCAGAGAGGGCAAGTCAAGGGCCTGAGGATGACATCAGAGAGCAGTTTGGGGGTACAGTGAAGGCCCCAGGAGGCCTGTGCCAGACATGGGGCCAAGATGTGAGAAGAGGCCTCTCATATTATAGAGGGTTCAGCATCGCAACTGGGAAGAGGCACACATTTGGAGACCCTTAAACAGTCTCCCTTCTGTGCCACTGGTGTCCCTAAGGTGCCAGGCATGAGGCTAGTGCCCAGCAGGGTCTGTGCTGAAGGGAGGTCCCACCAGAGGCCGGCCCTGTGGCCTTTGATCACCAACACAGCAGTTTTATCAGTGTGTGCACTTCCCTGCCATGACTGTTATCCTTCCAATAACTGTATCTTCCTCGGAGTCGAGGGAAATAGAGTGAAGCAAACAATAACGGCTTTAACTCTATGTCAGGAAAGAGTTCTTCTATCATTACCGTCTTCTCTCTCCCTTCCTCCCTTTGTCTGTTTCTGCTACTTATCCCTCCCCAAACAAGGACCACCCATGAAACCATTTCCTAATGAGTAAGAATGAAACAGGGTGATTACTAACCATGCTAGCAACCTTCTTAGTTTACAACTGTCAAATCACAAAAATTGGTAGCCTATTTATACGTAATTATGTTCATTAAACTTTCTCCACAATAGGGCATGACTGGGGAAGTGGTGTCTCCCCAAGTTCATGCCCACTGGGAATCTCAGAATGCGACGTTCTTTGGAAACAGGGTCTTTGTGGCTGTGATTGGTTCAGAAGAGGTCATCCTGGAGTAGATCAGGCTCTGAATCCCACGACCAGTGTCTTGACAGGGGTGAGGTGGGGCTTGAGATGCAGGGAGGAGGCCGTGTGAACCCAGAGGAACCTGGAGTTATGCTGCCGCTCCAAAGCAAGTAGTCCCTGGAGCCGCCAAGGCCCAGGCAGGTAAGTGTTGATTCTCCTCATAGCCTCGTGCTGTCTCAAGCCACCCAGCCTATGGGCACTGGCTGTGGCAGCCCCAGAGCCCAGTATATACCATGCTGTGTTATCCCCATTCTGATATTAGAAGCCTGAGGCTGAGGCTGTCCGAAGGCCAGCACTCAGGAGGCCCTGCCCATGGCCCTCTCTCTTTAAGGGCAACCTACTTACAGTGGGGGAGGGCTCACCATGGCGGGAGGGGTCTCCTGTGCTGCACCTGGGCAGCGGGAGGAGTCAGGACCCACAGTCTAGTGGGAGGACTCTATGCACGTTTAACTCCTTAAAACATTTTACTTGGTTAAAACAAGCACAAAAATAGCACATTCTCCACATACAAAGGATAGAACTTATAAAGAACAAAGAAAAGAAAAAGAAACAACCAAACTGTCATCAATACCGTGGTATATTTCATTAGGGTCTACTTATATGCATGCATTACTGAGGACTTCTGAAAAAAATTAGATGTTTTATTCGTTGATAAGGATACATTCACACAAAGTTGTAAGGAATAACATAGGCGGCTCCTACATACCTTTTACCGAGTTCCCCTTATGGCTAACATCTTCCAAAACAATAACAACTAGGATGTCCACGTTGATCCAATCATGACGCAAAACAACGTAAGCCTGCTAGATCTCTCCTGTTGTCCTTATAGATTCACCCACCTGCCCTCATCAGCCCCTGACCCCATGGCAACCACTAGTCTGGAGTGTTGCCATTGAAAGGATGTTCCATAGGTGGACTCAAAATGAGCGAGTATGGAGTACTCGAGCATTATCCAGCCTATTGCATTTCCATCGAGCAACATCCATAGTATAGGTGTACCAGGGTTTGTTTAAGCTTTCACTCCCTGAAAGACATTTAGGTTGTTTGTGCTTTCTGGCCTTTACCAATAAAACTGCTATGAACACACTCATATGTGTTTTTACGTAAGCATCGGTCTTCGTTTCTCTGGGACAAATGCCCATGAATGCAATTGCTGGGTCATGTGGGAGTTCCATGTTTAGTTTCCAGAATGGCTGTGCTGCTTTCCATTTCCACCAGCATGTGTGAGCGAGCCAGTTTCCCTGCATCCTCACCAGCATTGAGTGTTGTCACTGTTTTTTATTTTAGCCTTTTTGATAAGTGTGCAGTGATGTGTAACTGTGGTTTTCATGTGCAATCCCCTGCTGACTAATGACGCAGAACATCTTTCCATGTGCTTATCTGCCACCCGTAACATCCTTGAAGGAGTAAAGGAGGGGCCATCACAAAGTATGCTGGATTAGAATATTGATTATTTCTGGTTGAAAACCATGGAGAAATTGTCGTTTCAGAAAGGGTGAGCTGGCCTGTCTTCCTGCATGTAGCAATCACTAATGATTCCACCGGGAGGGCCGGCCACCCTGAGTCAGGGTGGGGATACAGCCCTTAGCCCCAGAGGCTGGGAGCTGCGACGGACCCAGATAAACACACTTAACGGAATGCGCCTTATCCTCCCCCTGCTCCACACCCCACTATATCTCCTCGTGACCCCCATAGAAAATGTTACTGCCCCTAGCCAGATTTTCCTTGTCCTAACGTCTGTTTTCAACTATATTGTTCTTTGTCTGAAAAGTATAGAAGCACCTTACTTTGGTCACCTCCGACTTGACTATCTCCTGGAGGCCCCGGTACGTGTGAAATGAATGGAACGTGTATGCTTTTCTCTCGTTCATCTGCCTGGTGTCAATTTGGTTTCTAGACCCAGACAAAGACACCATTGAGAGCCGAAAGGGGCCGGAGGGATGTCGGTCCCTTCTTGGGTGAAATGTCTCTTCAAGTGTCCCGTGCATTTTCTAGCTGGGTGGTTTGCTGCCTGACTGTTGAGTTCTGAGAGATCTTTCTACATTCTAGTTACCAGTCCTTGGTGGATATGTGGTCTGCAGATGTTTTCTTCCCCTCTGTTGCTTTCTCTTTATCTTCTTGACAGGGGTGTTTCACAGAGCAAAGGTGTCTCATTTTAAAGAAGCCCAAATATGTCAATTTTTCCTTTTATGGTGCTTTTAGTATCAAATCTAAGGACCATTTTCCTAGTCCTAGAGCCTGAATATTTTCCCCTATAATTGTCCTAAGAATTTTATGATTTTTTTTATACTTTACATTAGAGTCTGTGATTCATTGGGAATTGACTTTTTATCAGGTGTGAGGTTTAGGTCAAAGTTCATTTTTGTTATATAAAAATGGCATCCTTCTTTCAGTGTACCTATATACAGAAATTAGGCCTATTTATATAGGTCTATTTCTGGATTCCCTATCAGATCTTATTTTTAATTCTTAGATACCTGCAAATCTTGTCCTCTCCCCAATCCAGTGCTATTTCCAAACCTAGCTTAGCCTGTGTGTGAGTGTGTAAGTGCTCTAATGTATAAGTGTGCAGAACTGTGTATGGGAGTGTGAATGTGAACATGTGAGTGTATAAGTCACAGAACATGTTTGTGTGACTTGCACCAGTGAGTGTGTGTCTACCCCACATCCCACATTCCCACACCCCTTCCCTCTTTAGATACCCGGTGCCCTTGGAGTTCTCCCTGCCAAGAGCTGCTTCTCTGCCAGCAGTATCTTTGGTCTCTCTCTTCACCTCTGCAAACCCCAGCCCAGGCCGGCAGGGCAGCCCCAGCAACGATTGTGGTCCCCGGGGCAGGTGGGGCTGCAGGGGCTGGCCGCTTGCCTCACCTGGATTCCTGTTCGGACAAATCTGTACAAGTGACAGAGTTGCTCAGATTCCAGACTCTAGGGGGCAGCAAAGGGCCATCTTCCCTGGAAGTCCGTAAGCGCTATAGAGGGTTCAACTCTGAGGGTACAGGTGGCTCCAGTCTGGGCAGGAGGCTCGGTCCTTCTGGCACCCCAAGACGCTTCTGTGAACAGACACCCCCCCACTCCCCCTGCCCAGAGCTGCCCCTGTGGCTCAGTTCTAGGGACCCCAGACGCAGTCTCTGTCTACTCAGAGTCCCAAGGCCTGGGACTCGTTCCTATGTGGCCTCAGGAGAGCAACTTCATGTGTCTGAGCCTGGGTTTCCCCGGCCCTGAGCAGTGCCACACTGTGTCAGGTTGTGCAAGAAGGTAGGGCGCAGTGCCCGACACAGAGGCACTCGGCAGGCACAGCTCTGCGTCCTCTCTGCCTTGGTCTCCCTGTTTGCACCAGACCGGATTCCCTGCTGTTCAATTCCAGAGACCTTTGCCATCCTCATCCCACCCCACCTTAGTGCCATATTGTTAAAAATCTTTTATTTTATATTATTTATCTTGTTTTGAACTAGATAGTTGCTTGTACTGTTGTAATGCCTTTTTTTTTTTTTTAAACAGTATCTGTCTTGCTCTGTCTCCCCAGCTAGAGTACAGAGGTGTCATCGTAGCTCACTGCAACCTCCAACTCCTGGGCTGAAGCAATCCACTGCCTCAGCCTCCTGAGTAGCTGGGACTACAACTATGTGCCCCTATGCCTGGTTAATTTTTCTTTCTTTTTGGTAGAGATGGAGGTTCACCATGTTGCCCAGGCTGGCCTAGAACTCCTGGGCTCAAGGGATCCTCTTGCCATGGCCTCCTAGAATGCTGGAATTATAGGCATGAGCCACCGTGCCTGGCCAGCATCATATTTTTAAGGACATTTAAATAAAATGTATATAGTTATGAAGCCCCACTTGCTACCTTCCCCATATTTGTTAACCAAAGATCTAAATGCCCAGCACGGCCATGTGTGGGGAGGGAGCTAAGTCCCAACCTGATTTCTGAGGGATTTGGAAACAGGAGCACTGGACTCCCCTTCTGTACCTTTCTGCAGTTTTGAATTTTTTGCATGTTTGTAGGTTTTTCTAGTTTTTGTTTCTACCATAGGAACTAGCTAATTCTATAATCAGAGAAATAAGCATGCCACAAATTCATTTAAAAAGAATAGAAGGACATTTAAAATATAAATAGTTGTTACCATGGAGGACCAAGATTTTTGGTGATATTTATATTCCTGATATTTTTTGTGTGTTTTCAAAATGTTCTACAATGAACATATATTAGTTTTAAAATCAAGAGAAATGTCACACTTGTTCTAAAGATAAAAAGACTGGGAGTCTGGAGGAAATTTGTATCTATATTTATGTGTGTGTATACATGTATTTATATCTCTATCTGTACACACACACACAGGATTTATCTTTGGTTGTGTAATTATAAGTAATAGGTGTTTTTAACGTCTGCTTTTCTTACGATTCCAAATTAACTAAATCAATATAATTAGAGGTTTTTAAAAGTCCCATTGCCGCCCACCAGAATGAGTAAATCTTACACCCCAGCCCGGCAACCACACAATGCGTGAAGCCACAAGGACCTCTGACTGCTTGGCACATGCTGACATTCTCCCCTGCGTCTGAGTCTGCTTTCTGCTGCAACTTCTTTACTTTTAGATGTTGTTCTGATCCCAGGCAGCAGATTTCTGTCCCACCCTTACCTTCTGCTGTCTGGAGCAGGCTGCTCCCCACGGCGACACCCAAAGCTGCTTGTAGGTGGAGGGAAGAGCCCTCCATGCCCATCCTCTCTGCCCACCCTGCAGACAGTGCCCACTCGCCTGCTCCTGCCGCACAATGAACAGGACATCCTCTCCAGGTCGCACGGCCACTGCATCGCCGTGGATGCTGATCTGCAGGCCCCGGGGTGGCGTGAGGGGGCACTGGAGCTGAACTGAGTTCTGCTGCAGGTCCACACCACCCTTGCACACATTGGACACTGCCTTCCGATACCTGGGGAGTTTGAAAGAAAATACACTTCTCTAAGGGCTGCCCACTCCCAGCACATACCCTGTGCAGATGATAGGAAATGAACTCCAATGTCCTTGAGATAGGTTCTGGCACTTCAGACATGAGTCCCTGCTTGCCAAGCCCTGGAAATTATGCAGGAGAGGCCACTGCACCTGCTTGACAAACGAATGAATGGAAAGGGAAATGGATAGATAGATACATGGATGGATGGATGGATGGATAGATAGGTGCGTGGATAGATACATTGATAAATAGATGGATAGATAGATGGGTGGATGGATGGATGGATATATGAGTGGATAGATACATAGATAAATGGATGGATAGATGGGTGGATGATGGATGGATGGAAGGGGATGGATGGATAAATAGACACATGGATGGATAGATGGGTGAATGGATGGATGGATGGAAGGGGATGGATGGATAAATAGACACATGGATGGATAGATGGGTGAATGGATGGATAAATAGACACATGGATGGATAGATGGGTGAATGGATGGATAAATAGACACATGGATGGATAGATGGATGAATGGATGGAAGGGGATGGATGGATAAATAGACACGTGGATGGACAGATAAATAGTTGGATGAATGGATAGATGGATGGATGGTAGATACACAGATAGATGGGTGGATAGTGGATAGATGGATTGAAGATGGATAGATGGATGGATTCATGGATGGATGGATGGATGGATAATAGGTTGAAGGTGGATGAATGAACATATGGATGAATGAATGATGAACAGATCAGTGGATGGATAAATGGATAGATGAATGGTAGATGGATGATGAACGATGGATGGATAAAAAGTTGGATGATGGACAAATAGATGGGTGAAGGATGAATGACTGGATGGATGGATGGATGGGTGGATGGATGGCAGGATATATATGGCTGAGGTCAAAGCCTACAATTTTGGGGACTGATTCCTGTTTCTTCAGGTTCCCAGGAAAAGTAATGGGGATTTCTGAATAAGCTCATGGGCTTTTCCCTTCTTCCCTGAAAACTTCCGCACAGAGAAACGGGGAAATTGGGACATGCAGATGGAGCATGTTTGGGATCTCCTGAAGCTGAGGTTCACAGTCCTTACACACCTAATATTTTTATACCATGGCTCATTATGAAAGCTTCGAGATACGCAGAAACCAAGAAATGTAAAATCTGCATGGACAACACCGTTAAGCCCAGCAAGTTGAAACCTGCATGGTGAATCAGAAAGGACTCTGCGGATTGTGTCTCTTGGAAGTAGATCATAACGCTATCTGTCTCACCCCAGCACTCGGTGGAGGAAGTGTTGTGATTGTTCACGCCTGTGAGCGCTGTCCCCTAGGGCACGGCTCGTATTCATCACCCTCAGACAGGAGAAACACCTACCATGGGTCATGGTGCTCACAGTCCAGCAGGGAGGATGGTTAGGTGAGTGATGCACTAACTAGGCTTTATGCTACGACGGAGTAGGCTTGGGGGTCAGGGTGGGAAGTCAGGGAGGGTTTCCTGAAGGAAACACAATGTAAGGCGAGAAGTACAGGAAGCATAAGCACCTCCAGCACCGGCTAAGGGCCCAGCTCACTGAGTGCTGGTACGTGGGGACGGGTACTGGCGCTGCTGAGGCTCAGCAGGAGAGGGGAGTGTACGCTTCTCCGGGGGCTTAGCTCTGCTGCAGGTATGAGCCATGGGACACCTCAGACCTTTTCAGAGCCAATTCAAGGCAGCTTCTCCCCTGATGCCGGCTCACACGGGCACAGACGGCAGAGCCCTGTGGGCCCCTCTGCCTTGAGAGCCAAGTTTCTTCACTAGGGCCTATGGTAGGACACATGAGGCCTGTGGCCAGATTTTGCATCTTGAGCACAGGACTCACTCAGCCTGACTTGTGTTTCCCTTACTCCCCTCGGGAGCAGCAGGTGGCAGCCAGAAGTGAGGTTTGGGGTGCACTGCAGCTCTGCCCCTGGATTCAGGCAAGGAGAGGCCCCCGCCCACACTCACCCCAGGCTGCTGGTGTAGGTCTGGCCCAAGGCACAGTCGTCAGGCGGGGACAATGGGTTAAACCAGAAGTTAGCAGAGCACTTGTTGGCTTCAGACTCTGAGGAGGGGGAGCGCTCAAATCCGTAGTCACTGCAGGAGGAAAGGACAGTGGTTATGTGACAGGCACCAGGGAGGATCAAAGCCAGCCAGGATGGGAGCGATGAGGGAAACCGCACACCAAGGGCCTACCGTGTACCCATCTGTGGGGACACAGAGAAAATCCAGCACCCTGTTTCAGACGGGGAGACAGGCCTGAAAACTGGTAGCTACGTTCCAGAGTGACAGAGGGATGCCGGGAGCTCGGAGGAACCTGTAGGGCTTCCTGGAGGAGCTGAGAAAACTCTCAAAGGATGAGCAGAGAGAGGTGGGGGAAGGGAGGGGAGAGGAGCTGTGGGTCTGGTCAGCGCTGGTGCAGGGAGGGGACAGGCCAAGGTGGCAGAATGTCAGGGAGCAGGATGGGGGTGGGGTTAGGGCGGCAAAAGGCGTTGTCCTGTGGGCAGCCACAGGTGACTTTTGAGGAAAGCAGGGGACAGGTTAGGGGTGTCAAGAGAGCCCCCGGATGCAGAAGGGCTGGGGTGGGCACACCTTACTCCCAGCATACCCCGGGCTTTTCCTCACATGCTCCTCCCCCTCTGAGCAGGCCACTGTGGCAGTTTAAAAATACGTCAAATTCTTTAACCTTCCTTCCTCAAGTGTGAGCTGGACTTAGCCACTTGGTTGTAGAAGAATAAAGTGGAGGTGATGGTGTGCGGCTCCAAGCCCAAGTTACGACAGGAGCTGCCTCCTCCCTCGCCCTGTGAGGCCTTGAGGGGAGAAGCTGAACGCTCACCAGAGGAAGTCGGAGTCCCGGCACTCACACACGCGGGACGTGAGCGCTGATGTGAAGCTCTTCCCCTTGATGCACCAGGACAGGGGCTTTCTTTTCCGGAAGCTTCTCTGCTGGCCCATGATGCAGTGGTCGCCCTGCAGCAGGAACATCAGGGTTGACTGCTGACCCGCTTATCCCTGAAAATGCCTCAGGCTGCAGTTGGGGCAGATGGGGAAACTGAGGCCCAGAAGGGGAACTGGCATATTTAAGGTCAAGCTGAGGCCCCCGTCCTATGCCAACCCACAAACCTTCTGAGTACAGCTCTGGCTGAGCCCCAAGGAGTCACACGGCAGCTGGGCATGCAGCCCCAGTTAAGTGTCCCAATGCCCCCTCCTCAGGCCCTGAGCAGGGATGGAGACAAGCTCATGTGCACACAGTAGGTCCTCAGGGGACGATCAGAACACGTTCTACCCCGTTCATGCCACAGTTGCTATGGTGGTAACAGGTGCCATGCCTGGTGTGGCTGAGCTTGAACCAGACTCCTGAATCTTCCAGGCCTGCCTGTGCACTTGCTTACAAAATTCAGTTTTCGTTACAAGCCCCCCCCCAGCCGGTTTGGTGAGCACCTGACCTCCATGTCTGACTGGGGTCCTCATTCCCACCCCAGGTGCTATCCGGACAGCCTGGCCTATCTGTGGCAAGGATCCCGTGAGTTCAGCTTTTTCCCTAATCCCCTTCACCTCAGATGCCTCCTCACAGTGACTTCCCATCCCGACCCCACCCTGCTCCTTAGCTAGCAATTCCCTCTTGAGTTTGAGTGGAGCCCAATCTTTCCCCCACTGCAGTGGTCCCTATACCCATACGGTGCCATCAAGCCACTCTTTCTTTTACACCCCCCCCCCCCAATCACAGCCTGGCTGGAGCTGAAGAGGGAGGTCTTTGCGAGCCTTATTCAGTCCTCCTAGAAGGTGGAGGCGATTCCATGAGGACTTTTTGGAGGAGGAGAGATTACCCTGGCCTGGCAGGGGAAAATGTAGCAGGCAGAGGGGGGTCCACACTTGTGCCCTGCCTGCCTTGTCCCGGCCACTTCCCGGCTCCCACCTGAAGGTTGGCGAGGTCCCAGGAGCTGTAGTCTTCCTCACTGCACTGCCTGGAGAACGCGGGCCGGAAGTCCACCTTGACGAGCTCCCAGTCTGAGCGGAAGCTGATGTGCCCAAAGACGCTGCGGATGGGTGAATGGAGAAGGAGAGAGAAAGCCACCTTGGTTTGGCCCGGCCAGCTGTGCAAGCCACCTTCCCTCCAAACTCGCCATGGGCACAGGGACCTTGCTGGAATGATGTCGCCGGGCACTGCGCCTGGCTCCCTGCAGTGCTGGCAGGCCTTGGTGGTAGTGATCTCTGGCTTGTCAATTATACTTGTGTAGCTCACCCATCTGATCCCACTTGCCTGCTCCTTGGGGGATGGGAAACAGACCCAACAGCAAGGTTGGGAGCCCTGGCCTCCTAGCCACCACCAGGGCCCTTCCCCACTCCACATGCTGATCCTTGAATTATGTTTTGCAGAATGATTTGTGGTCAGGCTGAGCCTGGTGCCATCTGACTTCTCCCGTGCCCTTTGGCCTAACCATGTGTGGGTTCTGTGCCACAGAAACCCAGCTTCCTATTGTTGGGCCACTGGGCGCTCACTCCCAAACAGAACTGGCCTTCCAAATGGACAATGAGTCCTCTGGCTCAGCTTGGAGCACGCAGGTGAGGAAGGTCATGTCTCAACCTGCTGCTCCCGGCCTTGCTGGGTGGGGGAAGCAGTGGAGAGAGACCAGGGAGGCAGCCATCTGGAGGGCTCAGCAGCATGCAGGAAGCAAGCTACACATGACCCTGTGGGGCGCGTCCACCCCATGCTACAGACGGGAGAGCCAGGGCAAGGTTGAGTAAGTTGCACTAGCTCACATGCTTTGTGCTGCTTCTCCTCTCCTCCATGGAGGTCAGCAGTCATTTGCTGAGTACACCAGATCTTTCCCCTTCAGTGAGGGCCACTGTCTGAGAGCTTCCACTTAATCCCCTGAACCTCGTTCTTGGGCCCTGCAGACAACCCCAAACGAGGCGCCCAACCTGCTCTTCCCTGGTCCTTCTCTAGTCTAGCTTGCAGTGCTCCAGCCATATTATCAGAGGTCGAGCATCTGGGAGGGGGAGGTGATATATCTGCTCTGGTCTTGGTCTCTCCCTGAGCACCTCCAACAGGGGCTGGATCCTTGGGGTGGCCAATCGTGATCTGAGTGCACTCAACTCCTATTCTGGGTGGTGTTGAGAAAGGTCTTGAAATTCGCTCTTGGGGATGTGATGGCTGCACCTGAATGTCTGAGGTTTGGTTCCACAAGCCACCCCTGGGTCAGAGAGGCCTTGGAACCCTGTTTACTTTATCTGTGACCTTGGGCAAGTCTATCTCCCTCTGTACCTCAGTTTCCTTGGCTTTAATATAGGAACAGTAAGATTAGCCTTTCAGGATTGAGGTTGGACTAGTGATGTTCTGGGCAGGGAGCTTCACACACGCACACACAACACATGTATACACATATGTGCACATCACCCCGCTCCCCAGAACCATCTCACAAGGCAGAAAGGATTATCCTTATTTCACAAATCAAACCCCAAGCCTTGAAGGGTGGGCTGGGCCTCCCACTGTGGCCCCCATTGCCCTGTCCTGATGTAGGTGGGCTCTGGGCAGGTGCAGCTGGCCGTTTCCACTGCAGGTCCTCATGCTTACATTCCTGCCCTGTCATTGCTGGCCCTCGGGGATGGGAGGCACCTGCTGGGCCCTCAGTCCATCCAGCTGCCCTTGCTCTGGAGTTGCCAGTCCCTTTGGGAGTCAGAGGCCTGTGCGGTCTCTCTGTCGGAGCAGCAAGGTAGGTGGTGTGAGCATCAGCCTGGGAATGCTCCAGTGGCTTGGTGACCACAGCCCACCAAGGACAGGGAGACGTCCCCATGGCCTGGCCTCTCCTCTGCCTTATTCAGCCACCCTTGCAGGCACCATTTCCACCAGGGAAGTCTGTGGACCTGGGGGTGGCCCTGGCCCCAAAGCACCTGCCATTCTCATGGGTGTCCTGTTTACTTTCTTGTCCCCGATGTGCCCCACATGCACAGCCTTCCCTGTTGGGCACTGCCTGCCGGCTACAGAGTCAATCTGGCCCCGGCTTGAGCAGAGAAGGGCCCTGGCTTGGTTCACTAGTTCACCTCTTCCTTGTCTCCAAAGTCCTGCCTCGTACAGGACCTAAAACCTGTGCTGATGCTATGAGAAACATCTGTCGTCTAGTTAATTCTCCTCTTTAGGGAAGAAGGCTTCAAGGGAGTCTGTCTGTTACTTTGCAGTTAATAAGGAAAAAACAGCCGAGCTGTGGGGCTGGGCCAGGAATCTGCTGCTCTTAAACAGCCACTCCTATGCGGGGCAGGGCCGGTTCCTGGGCCCCCACTCCATGACTGAGCTGCTGGGGGAGGCAGGGAGGCCACAGGCCATGGGCCACAGCAAGCGGTGCCGAGGTAAATGGGGGCAGGAGGCGGGGGCAGCTCCTACACAGGGGCAAAGGTGTCACCTGTCCCCTCCTTTGACATCCGAATTCTTTCTATGTCAACTGAACTCTGAAGACTGTTTGAAGATGCAACCCTCCAGGAACTGTTCTGATGCTTTTCGAAAAAAACCTTAAAAGGTTAGAGCACCTGGCTGTGAATTCTGCCATTATCCTTCTGGGGGTAAAATCCCTCATCTGTGGGGACTGATAAAAGCTGGGCTATCACTGGGGCCAAAGCCGGTTCTGCCCTGGTGACAGTCGGGATGAAGGGCTGATGTCCGGCCAAGAGGCTCCTGTGCTACTCAGGGGTAGAAGGCTCCCCTCTAGGTGGGGCAGAGGGCTGGGGCCACCTTCACGGGCTCTTGTCTCTTCAGCTCTGGATTCAGAAAACAGCTCAGCTACATGAGGGGGAGCCCACCCACTGCTGAGGCCTGACCACTTCTTCCCTCAACACCACTCTGGAAAAACGCCCAGCACAGCTTCCAGCAGCTTCCCAAAAGGAGGGGCCGTCCGCTCCTGCCCCAGACCACAGCCTCCAGCAGCTGGAAGGGAGGGTGACTGTCTAAACACACCCAGGGCCAGAGCAGAGCAGGAGTTGAGTGTGTAGGGAAACTGCATAGCCCGGGGCACTGAAAGACTGAGAAGGGTGATTATTTCCCCACCTGGGTTTTTTTTGCAGTTTTTGGCAGGGACTGGGTTTGAACCTGCCACCTCTGGCATATGAGGCCAGCGCCCCTACTCCTTTGAGCCACAGGTGATAGGCGCCCACCTGGCTTTTATAAGACAGGATTCCTGCCCCTGCCCAGGTCCCTGGCTGGGCCCCCTCCCACCCCTCCCTCAGATCAAAGATCTTAGAGAGATCTTAGCACCTCCAGAGCTGGAGACGGGCTGGTTCTCCTCCAAGAGTGAGGCCAAGTCTCCACAGCCAGGGCTGGAGAGTGCCTTGTGCCCACGTGCTCCCAGCATCAAGACAGCCCCTGGCACATGGGGGCACCTGATGCATGCACCTGGGACAACAGGCAGGGCAGGGCACACCCCTGGAGGGGCCCACATCTTTGCTCTGCCTGGACTCTGCAGGGTGCCCGTCAGAGCTGGACTCAGCCACACCCTGGTCCTATGACCTTGGCCGGGGCACCTCCCTTCTCGGAGCTGTGGTTTTCTCAGTTAACAAACAGAAGAGCTGGCTGAGGGGAAGGATGGGTGCAACCATGAAAGTGGCAGAGACTGTGGTGGTGGGTTTTCTAAAGCTGAGCTCCCAACCCTGGCCCCAGTCCCAGCAGTTAGGGGGTCATGTTCATTTGGATTCTTCCACAAACAAGGGGACACACTGGCAGAGAGCAGAGAGAACACGCTGTCTGAAGTCCAGGTATCCAGTCCCACCCTCCTTCCCCGGCCCTGACTTGAGGGCCGGTGTTGGAGTTTCTGGGGCTGCTGAGACAGACGCTGTGACTGCAGGATTAGGACACAGTGTGTGTGTCTCTTGCAGCTCTGTAGGCTGCAAGCCCTACACCGAGGGTCGGCTGCTCCCTCCGGGGCTCTGGGGAGCCTCCCTGCCTCTTCTAGCCCCAGGTGTTCCTTGGCTCTGGCTTCACACAATCACGTCCCCTGCCTGTGTCACTGTGTCTCCTCTCCTTAGAGCCACCCTGCTCCCCAGACCTTTTCTTAAATCGATGACCTCTGTAAAGACTCTTTTTCCAGATGAGGTAGGTTCCAGGCAGACATGAATTTCGGGGGCACCATTCAAACTGCCACAGGCATTGTTGATAGAGGCAAGAAGGGCACTCAGGAACCCTGCAAGCTGCACAGCGTGGGACCTCCGTGGCAGCATCATGATCTGTCTGAAATGCAGAGGCTCAGGCCTTGCCAGCCTGTGGTCAGCTCTGCCTGTGACCACCCAGGAGGAAGGTGCCCAGCCAGGTGTGATTCTGGGGAGATCCCCACACGGCTGCAGGCAAACCTCATGGGTGGGTGTCGTCACCCATGATGGGCCAGGTTGGCTCTGCGCACCCTGAGGGATTTCCAAAGCCCCTTCACTCTCCTGGTGCCTCCTGTGGCATTTGACCCACAGTGGGGCTGGACGCACATGGACAGGCTGGGGATAGAAGCTGGGCCAGTGCTGCAGCATCAGACCCCAGGCCAGGGTGCTGGGCAGGTCACAGTCGGTTCCATGCTGTGCTGGCCTGCCTGGGTCTCAGGCCCTCAGCTGTGCATGTGGCTAAGAAAAGTGCCAGGAGATAATAATACTAATAAGACTGATCAACCCAGGAGGTGCAACAGAGTCACGACCGTGGTTGAGGGTGGCTGTGAGCCTTGGCAGGTGGTGGAGATCCCTGAATGGGGACACAGTGTCCACCTCCCCAGTGGCTGGGATGTGAGGAGGCAGGGGGCAGTAAGAGCCTGCCTTGCCCCTGAGCGGGGGCATGTGTGAAGACAGACGTGGGGCCAGTGTCTGTATCCGCTCGGCAGCAGCAAAGGCCTATGGGGACCCTGGCAGTGCCTTCCTGGGCTGGGCTCTGATCTGCCGCCCACCACAGTCCCCAGCACTTACGTCATGACCAGAGTCTCATCCCCTGGCTCGCTCAGCAGCCCATCCACGAACACCGAGGTGCTGGTGAAGTTGTGCGTGTTCCATGTGAGGCCCTCGTCCAGGCTGAACCTGTGAGCGGAGGTGCCCAGGGTGGGTGTGAGCGCTCCTGTGTCAGGGTCTCTCTTCCCACTGGGCACAGTGCCTTACAATGCCCTCCCTCGGACTCCTGTGCCAGCCCAGCATCTGGGTCGCAGCCAGAGCCCCAGCCTCGCCCTCTCAGGCAGGGGCTGCAGCAACCACCTCGCCAGTGTAGGAGATATCTGCACCTACTTAGCAACGCCAGGCCTCTTGCCCGAGTATGTTATCTCAGTACCTTGAAGACACTTTATATTCCCTGGATGGGCCCACATAAGCCGTGAGTCCAGTCCAGCAGGCGCCAGGCCAGTGATGGGACCAGTGTTGCTCTTTTTCAGACTAAAGTGATTCTGACTTCTTAGCAGCTGCTCCAGCTCTGCCTTCCAGTCCTAAGTTCATACCTGTTCTCACTTCCCCATAAGGGCTTTCAGACATCTAGTGCCATTGTCAACCTCACTTTTAGCCAGGCACGGGCTGCTGGCTTCTGGGAGACTTGGGTGACTAATTCTGATTGATGCTTAAAAGTCCCTCCTCCTCTGGGGCATCCCCACTGCTTCCCACCTCCTCTCCCAAGCTCCCTCCGTCTTACTGGACCATCCCATTTGCTTGTCTCCACCTGTGTGACCCCTCTGGAGGGTTTGCTGCTATCCCTGTGGCTAGGGTTTAGCAGGTTGTCCTGTGGCCCCAGGGGGAGGCCACTCTGGGCAATATTCTGAGAGGACTCCCAGACACAAAAATGACCCCCACACCCTGCCACGTCCCCCATGACGTTACTTGAGGATCTTCAAGGGGATGGAAGTGTCTTTAATGGCCACGATCACGCCGCCGTGGTCCAGGTAGAGGATGTGATGTTCCTCCTCAAACACCTGCAGGGGAGAGGGGGCGGCACTCTGAGGGGAGCAGACCGGAGGGCTTTCTGGGTCAAGGTCACTCCTGGGGAGCAGAGTCATCAACATAGAGGCCATGTCCTAAGGCTAAGGCTGTCTGAGAGTCCCTAAACCCCGCAGGCCATCTCTGAGCTTTCTCACCCTACAATAGAGCACACCAAGGACAGAGGGTGATTTCTAGTTCACTGATGTGAGGGAGAAAATTCTGAATGAACACTGCATAGGAAAACTCAAGCAGACATGCCAATATCGTGAGGGCAAGAAAGAAACAATGGGATTTAGAGAAGCATTTAAGATAAACATCATAGTAAGAGCAACTTCAATTTGACATGAAGACTCAGCCTGAGTATCATCTCCTCCAGGAAGCCCTCCTTGATGCCACCCTGGGTAGGCAGCTGCTTCTGCCGGCTGCCCCAATACATCCTACACTAATCTGTCATTGTCCCTTCCGACCAGGAAGCTGCTCAAGGCAGTAGCTGGGCAGCATACTCTCTGTGCCCAGCACAGCTTAGCTCAGCTTTGGTGCTTGTGGGTGCCCCATTCATTATGTATGGAATGAATGAATAGTGAATGAATGAATGATTGAATGTCCATGAAGTCATAAAGTTAAAAAGGCTGACCAGCCTGGGTAGAGCTCACAAGAGCAGAGACTGTAGGACATGTCACTAGTCTGCAGACACCCTGGGTGTGGCCCTTTTTACAGATGAGGAAGCTGAGGCTGGGAGTGGTGATGCTGTGCCAAAGCCTCACAGCTGGTAAGGGGCAGAGCCAGAGTCACATCATACCATGAACATGCATGTGTGGGTGGTGAGCACGTGTTTCCAGTACTGCCTGGCCAGAGGCAATGCTGTCTCCACATCACCCTCACCCTGCCCCTCCCTGGACATGGTCCCCTTTACCCTCCCACCCTCATCTCATCAGAGTCCCAGGCCTATTGTCCTGCAGCAGGGCCACAGGGAAGCCCAGGAGATGGGAGAGCCCCCTGGTTCCCTCTCCTGCCAGCCCCTCCCCAGGGCCAATCACTCAGAGTCTCGGGAGACCTCTGCAGAAAGGGCCTGGCTGAGCCTTCTGGCAGGCAGAGAGGACTGGGGGCATGTCCACCTGAGCCGGCTCCTGGGCTCGGGGAGGGCAGTGGCTACAGAGCTTCCAAGCCAGGGACACACTTGGTGCCAGGTGAGGCAGGAATAAGTGAATGGGCTCGGCTGGCTGCTTCCTGCCAGATGTGGATCTGACCAGGCTGCGTTTCCTACAGGGTGAGCCAGGAAAGGTCCCAGACTCCATGGAGATGGCCCTGGGCCAGCTGGGAACGCTAATGGGGAGACTGTAAAGACAGCTCTCAGATGGCTGTCTCTGCCCCTCTCTGCTCCTCCATTTTGAGGCTCTTTGTTTGAATGCTGGATTTTCCAGGAGCCAGCAGGAGGCGCTGGAGAGGACACAAAGCACAGGCCCCATGGGACACAAACCTCCACAGAGCTGGGCGGGTGCCTCCAGCCAAGCCCTCAGCCCTGCTGTCTGGTCTGGCAGGTCTGATCACCTGCATGCCCTTCAATGACACCAGAAATGTGCAATGCCCTCTCCCCCCTTGGCCCTTAGACTCAAGTCCAGATCCTCCCCTGGCCTCAAGGCCCCATAGGAGGAGCTGCCCTCTCCCCCACCAGGCACTCGGGTCTCCTTTCCCTGAGCACACCTCAGGCCCTTTGCACATGCTGTTCCCCCTGCCTGAGGGAATACCCCTCAGGTATTCCACCTGCTGGCAGCCTGGCTGGCATTTCCCTCTGCTCAAAGGAATTCTTTAGGACACACTTCTGGCTTGAGTAAAGAAGAAAGGCCCCTAATGAAAATGGCTGAGAGTGAACACGTGTGTCCCAGAGCCCTCCCTCCTCCCCCCCCCCCACTCCCTTCCTGTTTAGAAGGGATGTCAGGTCAGGCAAATGTCAGAGAAGGGGACCACCAAGACCAGCCATAACTGAGCCCCTCCCTGCTGAGTGGGGGCTGATCCCCCAAAGACCCCCAGGACCCAGGGGGGCACCTTGCATGGGTGCAGTGGGCCAGGTGAGGGCCGGCTCCAGATGCCCCACAGAGATGTGGGCCAGTGTTGCTCAGAAGGGACTTGGATATATGTGAGCTAAACACAGGACAGGGAAGGGAGAGGGGACGCGTGGGGAGGGCAGAGGCGCCAGCAGACAGCTTCTGTGGCACACGCATGGGCCCCCTGCCCTGAGGTCATCTCCCCATTTTCCAGAGACAGACTGAAGGTCAGAGACACACAGTGACTAGCCTGAGGCCACAAAGCTGACCATGACCCCAGCCCCGGCCTGCTGTCCTCTCAAGCAAGAGACATTCACGGGAGCAGGACTGAGTCCCCTGAATGATGAGGTGGCAGGTGCAGTGGGGCTCCAAGCTCGAATGTGGGTGTCCCCCACCATACACAGTCCACAGCCCTGTCTGTGTAGGGGCAGCGGGGTCAGTGGGTCCGGAATCCTCTGGCCTAACCAGGATCTCAGGAAAGTGTCGCCATCAGTGTGCTAAGGCCACACTGATAGCGTGTCCTGGACAAGGGGAGTGACAGCCTGAAGATTTTAGGGTGTCAGAGGCACAGAGTTTAGGGTACTGTGAGGAAGAATGTTCCACAATTCTCCCCATGCATCCACCCATCCAGCAGACCCGGTATTCCAGGCCCTCTATTGGGAGTGCTGGGGCAGACACAAGTCCAGACACAGGTCTGGCCCTTAGGAATTCACTGCCTGGAAACATGGACAGACCCCAAGGAGGCAGATGATCCCCACACAGTAACTAGAGAGCAGGGCCCCGTGGTCTCTGTCCTCGGGTCCCTGTGCTCAGCGTGGGTTCTGCCACAGTGCAGGGCCCAGCCAATGTCTGGAGAACAAATGATGTGGCAGTTTAAGGAAACTCCCGACTGGGTTAGCAGGCAGCCAGGGAGGCGTTCTCAGGGCAGGTCGAGCCTGGTGAATCTTGGCAAACACATTACAGGTGTGGGCAGCGGGCGGCAGGTGCAAAGCCTGGATGCCACAGAGAGCAGGTGGGTCCAGGGAGCAGGAGGTGACCCTCGGGCCAGCCAGGCCACTCAGAGGCCTGTGTGGCGCCCAAGGCTTACCGAGAGAGACAAGAATGCGCTCCTTTGGGAGACATCCTCCGGTGCTAGGAGAGATGGGGTAGAGGCGTTAGAGGCCCCTTGGAGGCTCCTGGGACGATTCAGGAGGGAAGTGATTTTGACACAAGGGGCTTCTCCCCCGGGAAATTGCAAGCTCCTTGTGTCGGAATACTCCAGGGAAGCTAGGCTTCCTTGTCAAGAGGGACGCAGGACCCCAGGGTGGCCAATACCAGGCTGTGAGGCTGTGAGGAAAGGAGCAGGAAGCAGAGCTGACCTGCTCCCACCGTCACCGATTCCCTACCCTTTGAGCCAGATTTGGGGGCTGATTGCTGCTTGGGGGCCTCTGAGGTGCTGAACCCCAGGTGTGGTGAAGAGAAAGTGGATTCCCAGAGCCTGAGTGTTTTGGGGTTTTGCCCAGGGTCGCACTGGCACGTGTACAACCAGGCTCCATGCTGGGACACTCACAGAGTCCCTGCCATAAATGTCAGAGAAAGGGACCACCAAGACCAGCCACAACTGAGTCCTCCCTGCTGAGTGGGGGCTGCACAGGCAGGAGGCTGTGGGCCCGGACTGCCCAGGGAAGGCTGCTGGGGTGCCTCAGCCCACCCTGGGGGCCCCAGAGGAATCAGCATCTGCTCTCAGTATCTGGGAACTCTGGACAAAGTGGGCTTTGGGGCTTCCCCTCCCCACCGGTGGGTCCGCAGGGTCCTCGGACTCCCACGAACTCCCATTCTGTGTCCTGGCCGACCTCCACCAAGCCTACAGTCCCATTCCTATTTCACCATCTCCCTGCCTTCTCACATGCAGGGCTCCACAGGGACCCCTGGAATGTTTTCTGGCTTTAAAAAATCATCACCCCAGGGAGCTCATGTTTTTAAAAGGTTATGTCGATTAAACAAGACGCACAGTCACTGTGGTCCGTACTGAGTTCTACTCCCAGACAGCTCGTACGCAGGCCCGGCGATCTGGCCACGAGCCAGGGAGACACACTGAGCCCGCATCTCGCCTCTGTGCCTTTGTCCCTGCCTGGTCTGTCCTCCCCCTGGGTACCCTCTGCCCCTCCCCAGCCAAGCACCAATAAACTCCGAAACCCAGCCGCGCCACCCCCTCCCTGCACACGCACTCCCAGCGCCCTGGCGAGGCCCAGCCCTAGCTCAGCACTTATTTAATCCTGACATGCCCAAGTCTGAAAACTAAGCAAATTGCTTGGCAAAAGTGACCTCGATGAATGTCTCACAGTCAGTTTCTATAAAATTAGAAAACTTCTTCTATGTCGCCCCTGTCTGTTTAATCTAATACGGGAGGACTTCTCTAATCAATGGTCAGATGGTGACCTTTAAGAAACTTTAGACAAGTCTCACTAGTTTTTGTGAAATAGAAATATTAAAATAATAACAAATTCTCTTTTGCCCTTTTCAAAATTTCTTGTTTCTTGCATATTTTTTTTTAAAAATGTCAAGGCCTTAAACTAGGCCCACAGGTGAACTTCCCCGTGCAATTAACATATTTGTCCATGTCGCCTGGCAGAGGGGCTGTTCCTGGGGTACTCAGGTGTGTATTAAAAAAAAACAACCCGAAAACAAAACTTATCTTGTCTGGAAAGGAGGGTGCACAGGAAAGTGTAGGTCAGATTCTTAAGCGTTTAAAGAAGAAAAGGAGAAATTGTCACTCTGCCCTTCCTCCAAGGAGATACCGTGGCACCGTGGAGTGAGGCAAGGCTCTCTCCTGTGGTCGATTTGGATCCTGGAACCCCTTGACTGCACAGACACGTTGGGCCAGCCTGCCCCCTGTCCCCCAGCTCCACTGTCTGTCTCCACCCTGTCCCCTCCAGCCTTATGCCCAAGCTCCACATGGTACACGGGGCACACAAAAGCTGGCAGGCTGCTGCCTGCGCAGGGCTTCCTTCCTTTACTTTCTCTTCTCAGGCCATGCTGCTTCATCAGATTGTTACTCTTGGATGTCCACCCTGGCTCACCACCACCCCCCCCCAAACCTGCTGTCCCTGCCAGAAACCTGGCATCACCCTGGCCCCACCTCCTGGGCTCTGGGATCCCAAAGGGCCAAGACTCAGGGCCGCTGCATGATACCCCGGCTGGGCCCAAATCCCCTTCTGTTCTGTGGTATTTATGCTCTTTCTCATACATTCATGGTGACAAATCCCCCTGTGAAGTTGTCTCCTGGGTCTGAAATTCCCCACCAGTGGCCATCAGGAGAGCCCCAGGTCGGTTGGAGCTGCCCACCGGGCTTGCTTTTCCAACATGGCACAGTCTGGTACAGGCTGCCCTGGGCTCATCCCATGAAGCCTCCAGAAGGGAGGGTGATTCACAGACGCACATCCTGGGAGTCCTGGCATGACGGGGTCGGGGGCGCCAGGCACCTTCCTGCCACCTTACCTGCCGCCAGGTGCGCCCGCAGTCCGACGTGATGTACATTTCTTCCTTATACTCCACCAGCTGTGAGCCCAGGTTACCTGGTCCAAAAGAAAAAGGGACAGCCTTGCTCTTAGGATCAGCCAGCCTTTCCCCATACACCAAGGTTTGACCCTAGAAAAATCCCCAGTGTCATGGGTCTGCACCTGTCACCACAGACCTGCCGTGTCTACCATATGTGGGCCCCGGTCCTGGTCTGTGCAATAAAGGACCAACCTACCCAAAGATGGCCAAGCAAGGGCCAGGTATAGGCAGAGCTCGGGCGGCTCCAGCAAGGGCCAGGTATAGGCAGAGCTCAGGTGCTTCAGGGAACCCGCATATGTAGTCTAAGAATAAGAAGTATGGAGTAGTGGCCAGAGCAGGCAGGGCTCATGGGCAGCCCCTTTCGAGCTTTAACCAGGGAAGGACACAGCTGAGCTTGGGTTTGCAGGTAGCTCCCTAGAGGCTGTTGCAGGGAATCCCAAATGCAAGCCCAGGAAAGGGCAGGGGGACCCACTAGCAGGTGCTATCTGCTGAGTGGATGTTTGGGAGGACAGACAGGTGGGCATTCAATGCACCAAACTCAGCCAGGAGGCTCTGCCTTGGTGTGGGTTTGCTTGAACTCCTACACCAGGCTGGCTGGACTGGTCATCAGCCTTGAAGGCCACTCTAAGAGGCTCTGACTTAACTCTGGTGTTGTCAGATGGGAAGGATTCCTGCCCAGTATCCAGGCCAACCGCATCTCACAGGTGAGGAAACTAGGCCCAAATGGGCTTCTGTAGAAAGAACAGCAGCCACGTGAACGATCACAAGCTTGGGAAGTCATGGCAGCTGGGCCCAAACAGCATCCTGGATGGTCTTGAACAGAGGCCCTGCAGACCTCCAGGAGGGCGAGGACCTCTGATGATGACACTGAAGCTGCTCTGGAGCCCCCAGAGACCCTGCCCTGGATGACTTGCCTATCACCTGCCATTTGTAGCCCTATTTGGGTGACGTTCTCAGAAGTATTTTACCCAGACTTAGGTTTTAGACAGTCATTGGAAAATTTCAGAGGAAATGGACTGTCCTTAAACAGAGGTGCTAAAGTGAGTTCTACACATAGTGCTAGAGTGTTTGGGTGTCTGCTCTCTTTTATGAAGTCCATCCATCCATCCACCCTCCCATTTTATTAGTCTATTATTCATCCAACCTACCATCTCTCCACCCACCCATTTATCTCTTAATTAGCTCCAGGCACGCATTCATCCCCATGTTTATTCATTAGCATTTCCTGAGAGCCTGCTCTCTGCTCAGCTCTGTGCTGAGCTCTGGGGATTCAGGGCTGAGTGAACCCCAGTCCTGCCCAAGGGCTTTCACTCTGGCAGGGGAACCAGGGAGAAGGGGTTTGCAATTGCATAGAACCAGGACAGTAGTCAAGGAGAGGCTTGGGCAGGCAGTGACCTCTGAGCAGAGCAGTGGGAGATAAATACAAGCTGGCCAAGGGAAGGACAAAGGGTGTGCCTGGGCAGAGGCCTGGAGCGGGTGGGAGCCTGATAGGCAGGCAGGCAGCAGGGGTGGAATCTGGGTACCCCTATTCCGTCTCTTTTCCTGTGGGTCTGGGTGCTGAGAAATGGCTGCTGAATGAATGAAATGAATGAGTCAAGTGAGTGAATGAATGGGATAAGTGGGAAGGGAAGAGAGGAGGAGAGGGTGCCTGTTATCCCTGTTATTCCGGATTCCTGCACCCTGTTGGAGGCGTGCAGCGGGCGGATGCTGCCGAGACAGCACAGCACAGCCAGCGCACGTGCAGTGTGTGATGTTGGTGGTGCAGATGTCGGCCTTGTAAGAGTGCCGTCTGTTTCCCTGCTCCCTCTGCCAAAGCTGTCAGGCTGCCAGTCACCCAACAGGCAGGGGGGTGGTGGGGAGTTCACAAACACAGGCTGTCGGAGAGGAAGGGCCTGCTCAGAGCAGAGTCTGCCACCCTCCCAAGGGGAACCTGAGGCCTGGGGAGTGGGTGATGAAAGGAGTCACTTCCCCACTGTGTCCCTGCCCCATGCTGCTGTGCGGGAGGCTCCTGCGGTGTCTCCCCCAGGCTGTCTGCCCGTCCTGACACTGACTGCGTCTGGTGTACAGTAAGCTCACTGCAGGAGAGTGTACTCCCCTCCATCCTTCTCTGCCCCTGCAGCAAGAACAGAGCAAAGCAGCAAAACAAAACCCGCCTGTCCCCCTGTCATGCAGAGGGAGCAGTGGCAGTGACTGCCCCTCCTATCCCCTGGGGTGGGGAGAGGGGTACTCGACTTCTACCCATTTTATAGATGAAGAAACTGAGGGTCAGAGAGGCCTGTGCCAGACTATAGAACTGGGAAAAGTCAGAGCAAGAACTGGTTACAGTGCCCTGTGTTAACCACTATTTCCTGCTCATGGGGGCTTGTCGAGCCTGTTTATGACAGGGCTGGTATTCTGTGGGCCTGGGATGAGCCCCAGAGACCCTTGGGGGGATCCTGGTGGCACAGGTGTTTGGGACACCTGCTCTACAGCCTTCAGCTTCCTGGTGGATGCACCCGAGCAGGGCTGGGACTCAGAAGTCCGGCCCCGGGCAGGGTGGACAGCCTGGTAAAGGCGTGGGGAGAAGCCCTGGGTGCAGGTTGTGCATTGGCCTGGGCAGACAGGCAGGTGGGAGCCCCTGAAGGCTGTGGAGCAGGAACTGCTTTTTTCACAAGGACCCCAATCCTAGTGTACTGAGAGGAAGAAAGGACAAAGATGAGGCTTTCAGAATCCTTCAGACATCCATTACTGTAAGAAGGAAGCCTTGGGAGGGGAGCAGACCGCTCCCCTGACAGGACGCGCCTGGGACCGCCTGTCTTTGCTCCCTGAATCTATCCCTTGCTCCTCCTGCTGGATCCGGGTTCTGCTCTCTGGATCCCTCTGCAGGCCAGACCTGTGAACAGCCCTCTCTGCTCACACCTCAGCATTGCTCTTTTGCACCCCACGACCTGCATTTATACCTCAGCCTGGAATACACTCCCTATGAGTTAGCTTGGCAGGTGCCAGCTGGCCTGGCAGTCCTAACCCAAACCCTAGGACAGAATGGAGGCCCCTCTGGGTCTGTGTTGCTGTCCCTGTCTCAAGGAAAAGATGAGGGGTACCCTCATCTCTCTGCATCTCCAGGACCCTGGCAGGTGCCTGGTCCAGGGGCGGGGACTGTCCAGCAATAGTTCAAATGAAAGGACTGGGGAACATGCCTGGCTTTGATGCCTTCTACCACTTCCCAGCCTCACCCTAATAGTGGAGGTTTTGTCTTCTCCTTTTACAGACAAGGAAACTAAGGCTCAGAGGTGGCTGGTGCAGAGCTTGGGGCTTGTAGCTTTCACCCACTCACCTCTGAGGAGGGCAGAAGAATGGCCCTGGAAAACACGCAGCCATCATTCCAGCTGCCTCCAGTGGTGCAGTCACGTGGCCCCACGGCCTATGCCACGGCAGGCGGCCACAAAGAGCAGGAGAGTGTACAGCCAGTTCCCACTTGGGAGCTGCTACTTAGATTCCCAGCCCCCACCGAGGGAGCTTCCCTTCTGCTCTCAGCAGCACTCAGGGCTGCAGAGGAGGATGTAAAAAGTTTACACATCACTGGGCCCACATTGCACAGACGGCTCCACCTTAGAGGAAAGCTTTGCCCAAGATTAAAATGAGGCAGAATAAAATATAAATGTAGCATCCTGTCCTTGCAGGGACAGAGGGAGGCAGGGAGGCTGCGGGTGCAGAATGAGGTGGGATGCTCTGTGGGACTCGCCCACAATTCAGGAATGCGTGGAGGAATCCTGGGGTCCAAACATTCTGGGCTTTCAAGGCCTTTGAGCAGTAGAAATATATGAAATTAGGAAATTGCACCTTTTTCTATCTAGTCAAGAATTTGAGGTTTCAGCCAATCAAGACAATGCATTTTAAGAGGCCCAGCAAACCAAGTCCATGAGATTGGTGGGGCTCAACGTGGGTGGGAGAGCCTGTAAAACCTGACGGGTTCCAGAAATACCCTAATGCTGAGTTGTGGGCCATGGGAGGGGAGGTCACACTTGCCTCGTCACGCCCCTGCCTGCTTGGAGATGTACTTTGTAGCTAATTACCAGGTCCAAGGCCATGCAGGACAGAGCTTGAACCACACCCGCAGATTCTCACTTTACTTAACAGATCACTTGAGTCTGGGTGTATGTCTGGTGGCTCATCTCTGATTTACAGGCTTCTTTATCCTTACTTAAAACACTCCAAGCCTTCAGACAAAGCTTCAATTCTTTAACCAGCTACAAATCAAAGAATCATTAAACCTACCTATAACTGTAATCCCCTACTTGAGATGCCCTGCCTTTTTGGGCAACACATATTTCATGTATTGATTTATGACTTGATGTGTAATTCTTGTCTCCCTGAAATGTATAAAACTGAACTGAAACCCAACCACTATGGTACCACTTGATCATGGCTTCTTGGGTGTGACTCCGAGCCATGGTAACACATATTCAGCTCAGAATAAACCTCATTAAATTATTTTACGGTGAGGGTTTTTCCTGTGAACGACTTCATTGAAATTGATACAGATGTGCAGAGTTTTCTTTGCCCAATCACATGTCCAGGCAGATGCTTCCAGCCTGGCTGGTGGGACTAGGAAGAACCCCAGAATGGAACCCCAGAAACTGAAGGTGTTCTATTTGGAACAGTTGGGTCACTTTCCTTTGTCAAGCCCCATTCTCTCCAGGGTAACGTCAGCACACCTTGTCCTGACAGGCAAGCTCTTTATGGTCATTCATGGGATCTTCACCCCATAGCCAATCTGTGCATTCTGGTTCAGCCGTTTTTAATACCCACATTCCCTCTTCTGCCCAGAAGACCATTACCTGCCATCTCATAGTGGCCATTCATTCATTCAGTTATTCATACACTCATTTATAAAGAGCCCTTGAGGACCCACCCTGGGCCAGGCCCCAGACTTGGTCCTGGACAAGGTAAAGGGCAGGATGTGGTGTCCAGCTAGTCCTTGACCCTCAGACACATAGCCACCCCCTCCGGGCTGCAGATGGCGCTGGGGCTAACTAGGAACAGGGTCCTGTGTTCCCAAGGCCATGAGCTCTGGACCCATGTCTCTGTTGTCCCTGCTCTGTGATGGGGCAGTGGATATTGCCTCTCTGTCACCTACCCCATCTGAAAAGTGGTTATGCGAAGTCTTTTCTGACTCCATGTGCCACCCCAGTGACCTCAGACAGGTGGCCCTACTTTGTATTTTGAATGACTCTTACAGCTCAAATAAATACGGTATTATTCAATCAGAACACACTTAATGGGGGGACCTACACATATGCAGGTTATAATTCTGGTTTGGTAAAAGTGGGGGACCTACACATATGCAGGTTATAATTCTGGTTTGGTAAAAGATGATAGTTTTGTATATGCCTCTCTCTCTCACTAAACTAGAACGTTCCTCAGGGACGAATAAATGTCAGTCACGATACAAATCATCCCTCCACCATCCTTCATCCATCACCCATCACCCATTCATCCATCCATCGTTCACTCATTCATTCACCCATCATACCTCCATCCATCCACCTTCTATCTACCTATTCTTCCATTCAGCCAACACATATCACATGCCCACTCTGTGACGAGCATTCGCTCTTTGGAATTTGTCATGAGCATTGAAATTCCTGGAGATGTGGTGGCACTGTCCTTCATAAACACATCATGGCCCTAGGCGTGTGGCCGTCAATATTGGCCCTCAAGGTTGAAGCTACTCTGAAGCTGTGTAGCGCTTGCCAGCTGGCTGTGATGGCTGCCACCTACCTGCGCCCATGATGAGGCCTGGGGCCGTGTCCTTGGTGTGTACAGTGCCTGAGACATAGGGGTTGTCTGCCCAGCGCAGGTGCAGGTGTAGGTGGCAATCTGGCTGCAAGGAGGAGAGAAGCAGCAACGGTTAGCACCAGGATAGGTGTGTCCATAGGAAAACTAGGCCTGAGTTTTCTGCTCTACCCCTTGGCTTTTGGGTAAGAAGGCAGGACTGGGAGTGTCTTGGATGGAGGGTGGGAAGAGGCTCAGAGGCTGACCACAAGGCAGAGGGCAGAAGGTCAAAGATGGCTCCTGTAGATGTTTTGCTCAATGGCCTGGGAGGTGGGGGGTGTGTGTGAGGCATCCAGGAGGATTTCCGGGGTCTCTGGTATAGATCAGGGCCCCCCCAGCACCCGGTGCTGTGCCCCTGCTCACAGTCCTGCAGGTGCCTTCAGGGCCCCCCAGCACCCGGTGCTGTGCCCCTGATCACAGTCCTACAGGTGCCTCCAGGGCCCCCCAGCACCCGGTGCTGTGCCCCTGATCACAGTCCTGCAGGTGCCTCCAGGGCCCCCCAGCACCCGGCGCTGTGCCCCTGCTCATAGGTGCTGCAGGTGCAGGCTCCTTCCAGGGAGGTCTCACTGTCCTGACAGGTAGGCTGCCACACATGGTCCTATGTGCAGTGCCGGGCCTCAGGGCACGATTCCTGGAGTCTGCACAGCCCAAGCTTACACTTCCATCCAGCCATCTGGAACTTTCACTGGAGCCTCTTACGTGACTATGTCAGCCCTGGGTACCGTGGACTCTCCCCACCATGGAGGCAAACCAGTGTGCTAGAGCTACAGGGGGCCTGCTCTGATGACCCCATTTCCTCTCTTCCCTCTCTGTGCCTGAGATGCTGGGTCTCAGAGGTCAGAGCCCACTTGATGATACAGGCGTTCCCCAGAGACTCCACCCAACCAACGGATGCCAAAGGGATTTGCAGGGTGACGACTTGGGTCAGCCTTTCCAGTTTCCCCAGGTCACAGAATCCTATAGGACCAGTGAGGTGGGCAGTCCTCAGGCCTGGTCACAGCAAGGGCAGGGCCTGCGATCCTTGACCTCCTCTTCATGGCTCTTGGTGTCTTTCTAGGGCTGGGGCAATATCTGCTTCGCAGGATTATTGGAAGGACATGGCACTGCCTCTGGAGGAAGAGTCTGTGTCCAGCCCTCCCCTGGACAAGGTACTGCCTAATTGCTTAGCTATAAGAATGTAAACATTTTACCTTCTTTTATTAATTATTTTTTTCTAGGTAAAAATCTCCGGTTTGAAAATACCCTAGAACTGGGAACCCAGAGATCCAAATTTTAACTTTTTTTGCCACCAATTTTCTGGGCACCTGTGGGCCTCAGTTTCCTCATCTGCAAAACGGAGACAGTAGTGCCTGCTGCCCACACCCCGAGAGGGGCTATTGCAGATCCCAGTACAACATTATAGAACCTGCTGTATGTAAGGGACTTTCTCTCTATTTGATGTTTCTATAGCATTTTTCCTTTGCCCCCCAAACTATGTTTGATACAGATTACCCTAAATTAAAAACTGAACTTTCAGTAAATTGGACATTGATCTGGATCAGACACCTCCAGGCAGTGTCCCTAGTGGATGGACAGGCTTCATTTGTTTGCACTGAGGTTTTAAAAGATGTATTAGTTGCACTACAGACCACACGATTCCATTCACATGCAGCACCTGGAGCAGAGAAATGCACGGGACACAGAGTAGACGGGGGTTTCCTGATGCTGGGGGGGTGGGTGACAAGGGGTGACCGCTAAAGATTTAGGGTTCTTTTGGGTGGCGAAAATGTTCTAAAATGGACTGTGGTGATGGTTGCACAGCTCTGTGAATATACTAAAGAATCATTAAACTGCACATTTCAGGGCCCCAAGCTGAAGATGGCTGGACCCCAGTGGTGGGAAAGCTGGTCACGGTGTCATCCCAGGAGAGCCCTCCCCTCGGGATGGACAGGGAGAGACTGGCCCTACTGACCACCTGTGGGCTGTTACAGCATCATCTGCTCCAATAGAGGCTCCTGATTTCTAGGACTGAAGCCGGTCAGTGAGTGAGTAGTTTTGGTAGGACAGTTCAGTCAAGCATCCAGCCCACCTGGACAGACCAGGTGTAAATGAGGGGCACACGGAAAGGAGGACCCCGTGATGTGGGTAGGCGGGGTCGGGGCCACACTGTGGAAGGAGGCTCCAGTCCAGAGAAGGAGCTTCAGCCGGTGTCTCATCACAGCTCAGACCTGGACAGGCCAGGTGGGGTCTAGAGGGGGCCCTGGCTCGCAGGCTGGTCTGCCAACTGTGGCTCCTCTCCAAAGAGCTGGTACACCAGATCACTTTCTGAGTGTGCAGTGGGCAGAGCCTAGGTAGGGGGTGTGGCTCGCAGGCCCTGGATGCCTCCTCCTGCCTGCGTCACTGCTGGTCTGCCCAGGTGGCTTGTTGGGCCAGAGGTAGAACACTCCTCAGGGTCCCTGTGGTCAGCTGTGGCCCACAGGCCACTGGCAAATGCAGGCAGCCCTGCAGTCCCCTCTGTGTTCCCCTCGGGGCCTGCTGATGGCCACACACATCTTCCCTCTAATGCAGCAGTTCTCAACCTGTAGGTTGCGACCCCCTTTTACCAATAAAAATACATTGTGGCATTAGGAAGGTTGAGAACCACTGCTCCAACGTGTGGGCCAGCTGTGGGTGCTCTGCTGGTGTCTGACGAGGCCACACATGCCTCCCAAGCAAGGCTGGGCTGAGCTGATGTAGGGCATGGCAAGTCAGGCAGATCTGGAGGTGCTGATCTGCAGTCACTCAGACCCCTGCAAAGGGCATGGGACAGCTGGCACCAAAGGCTCCAGAGTGCCCCTCAAGTGCATCCTGGCAGAAATGGGGGTTCCTCTGAGGCCACCCTGCAGGAATGCAGCCATTGGTCATGGCCCCATCCTGATGGAGGTGGGTCCAGTTACTTCAGAACTGGGAAGGGAGGCCCACGCTGTCCCAAGACTCCCCCTTCTCTGTCCTTTCTGCCTTTAAGACGTGTGCAAAGTGTCCAGTAAGTCATCAAACCTATCAGATGGACAGCGGGCAAGGAGCCCACCTGGATGCCCAGCTCCTGCCTCAGCCTTGTGTCTAAGAAGAGTTACTATAGGCTGTAGAATGAATGGGTTTTTATTCTGAGATGAAAACAAATTCAAAACCATCTTCCAATGAAGATGGATCATCCATGTCCCTTCCTTTCCCCATTGCTGCAAGGAGGTCCCAGACAGGGAGTTGGTTGAACAGGCTAGGAAAAGATTCATGCCCTAGAGTTAAGAGAAAAATAGAAGGCTGGAAAATCACACACGTATTAGCTCCCACTGGTGACCTTTTAACATGTGTTTTTATGAGCTAAAAGACTGCAAAGAGAAACACTTGGTTATTGTTATTTCTGGGTGGTATAACTATAGTGGGACCTCATTTCCCTTTTTAAAATATGTACATGTATTTCTTATTTTCCAAGGATTCTGCAGGAATCACTTTTATAATAAGAAATAAACCTTCTGGGGCGGCACCTGTGGCTCAAAGAGTAGGGCGCCGGCCCCATATGCTGGGGGTGGTGAGTTCAGACCCAGCCCCAGCCAAAACTGCAAAAAATAAAAGAAATAAACCTTCCAATGCAATTTGACCTGTTCATTGAGAGAGTGAGTGGCCGCGAGGACACAGCCGGAGCACTCCCTGTGTGTGGCTGAGCGTGTCTGAGCCCTCATTTACCCTTTGAGATGCCGTGGCTGCACACCCAGGATGACCAGCTCCCCGGGCCTCCCAGGCTTTAATTCTGTGTGACCTGTGCCCAGGTGCGCTCTGCACACTCTGTTCTGCATTTTCTCTGTGCTCTTAGCACGTCTGCCCGGGACCGCACACTCTCCAGTTCGCTCCCATCTTCATTATTTTAAGGTTGGGACATAAATCTTGCAGAGGTTATCTCCTCACTGAGCTGCATAATTGCAGACAAGAACCTATTCTTAGCAAAAACTTGCTTTGACAGATTAATATGGCTTAACTTTGCTGGTGTTGATACAAAAATTAGCCCTTTCACAGCAGCTCTGTTCTCGGAAGGGTTTTACAAATGACAGGTAATTAATTCTCTGTGCAGGTCGACAGGTGTTATCAGCCTCCATGATCAGCAGGAGGGGATTTGTGGAGGGGCGGGCACAGGTGCCTCTGAGGTGAGCTCAGTGAGAGCTCAGGCCTGGGTCAGAGCAAGGAGCTGTCCCTGCCTGGGTTGTGGGGCAGCACAGAGGCCTGCCCTTGCTCTCAGGGCCACTGTGACCTTCTTTCACTGCAGCGAACCCTGTCAACCAACACTGAGGCTGCTGGGGGCAGGGGCGCACCAATTCCAGCAAGACAGGGATTGTTTTCTGTTTAGTTTGCTGGTGTGTTCTAAAAATCCAAAGCAGCCCCTGGCAGGTAACAAGGGCTCGTGTGTATTTGTTGAATGAATAACCCTGTAAAACAGGCACTGTTGCTATTTCTCTTGCACAAGAGGAAACTGAGGCAGAATTATGGATGGATTCAGGGGTCCCCAGTGTAAAGTTCCTACCTTTAACAGGCTTATAGCTGATAGCGGGAGACAGAGAGAGAAGCCAGTATCCCCAGTAAGGACTGGTCAGTGAGAGGACACGTGGGTGGAGTTTTCAAGTATTCCTAGGAGTTTGCTGGATGAGGCGAAGGGAAAGAGCCTGCTTGCTCCGTGCCCGAGATAAACATACCCCTGTATAGGGAAAGAACCTGCTTGCTCCGTGCCCGTAATAAACATACCCCTGTATAGGGAAAGAGCCTGTTTGCTCCGTGCCCGAGATGAACATACCCCTGTATAGGGAAAGAGCCTGCTTGCTCCGTGCCCGAGATGAACATACCCCTGTATAAGGGAAAGAGCCTGCTTGCTCCGTGCCCGAGATAAACATACCCCTGTATAGGGAAAGAGCCTGCTTGCTCCGTGCCCGAGATAAACGTACCCCTGTATAGGGAAAGAGCCTGCTTGCTCCGTGCCTGAGATAAACATACCCCTGTACTACTTCCCTGGTTGCTCACCACAAGGGAACAGATTTGTATCATCTTCCTCCTTCTTCATCAGAGGCCCAGAGGCATTGGTTGACTTGGAGAAGATCATGCAGTCAGTGGGGAAGTGGACATTGGAGCTTCGTGTAGCTCCAGTCTGGACCTTTCCCCCAGTCCGAGGGGCCCAACCCCTTGGGAAGGGTCCAGGATGCTGGTGCTTCTGAGCTCCCTGTAGTATGTAAGGAGAGAGCCCCTGGGAAGACAAAACTAGGACACTACAGGGTGGAGAGAGGGAGTGGGAATCCCGGCCAAACTCCCATGGCCCACTGACTGAGACATGCCCCTTAGAGCTCCATCTTTCCATCCTCACCAGCATGGCCCTGTGTGACACCTGCGTTCCTGGTAGCCATGCAAGAGCCTGGGGGAGTACCAGCTACTTTGGGGAATCCCTCCCACTCTCCTCTCTCTAGGCAGCCAAGGGACTCAGGCAGTCTACATTTTTATTCAGGTAGAAAAGGAGCCTCGGAATAGCAGTGGCTATAGTTAGTGGCTTCGACCCCGCTCTGCCACTAACTATAATGGTGCATTGCTTTTGGTGGCAGATGACAAACAGATATCCACTCCCTACCCCTTACTTCTATGATGTTGGCCTTGATGTTGACCACTAAGATTTATCAGGTGAAACACACGGAGGCTCCGAATGCGTTTGCCTGTGATTATCCCCCTGCACCTCTGCTATCATTGTGGGAAGTGGGCTGGTCCCAAGAGGAGGATGCAAGGTGTACAGAGCTGAGACCAGTCTAGAGCGGTCAACTCCCAGACATGTGAGAAAGCCCAGCCAAGATCAGTAGAACCACCCAGCTGAGCCCTGCCAAGATTAGCAGAACCCTCCAGCAAAGCCCACCGGAGCGATTGTGTTTTGAGGTGGTTTGTTACCGAAACGAAGTGGTAAAAGTGAACTGATGCCCTTCCCTCTTTGACTTCTGCTTATCTCTCTGTAAACAAGGAGTTCCACTTGACCCTCTCCACCATGCCCAGCAGGAGTCAGTGGTTCATGTGTCTCAGACATCGCCACCTCGGGTTTTCTGGATTCCTGCAGTAACATCTTGTGTCCACCCCACAGGAAGCGTGTGATGCGAGCAGAGGTACTTACAGGCTTACAGTTGGTGGGTTTTCCATTCATGTCTACACTGGGCGGCTGCAGGTAATCCCAGTCACGGCCCTTGTTGTAGGTTATAAGCGTCATCACCTTCCCATCAATTTTTTGGTTTGCTAGAAAGACTCCTTTCACCCCTCTGACCTGGGACAAAAATACAAGAAGGATGGTAACTCTACCCTGGAGCCCTGATGACTGAGTGTCCGCCATGCTCCAGCCCCAGGTTAAGTGTTCTGCACACATGCTCTCATTTGACCCTCACAAGGCCTCTAGCTCATATTCTAGAGGCAAGTGCGGCTCAGAGGACCAAGACTCTGGTCCTGGACTCCCCAGGAAGCTCGTTCTATCCGGGTCTCAGCCTGAGTGAGAGTTATGACTCTGAGCTGTCCTCCCAGATACAGACACTAAACTATGAAGGCCTAGTAGCACCTGGGACCCTGACAGGCCTGTGTCGTTGTCACCCCATCCTTTCCCAGAATCCTCTGTGCCACCTGTTTCTACTGACACTGAACCCACAGGCCTGGACCAATAGAATTGCCTCTGGGCTTTCCTCTGAGGACCCCCTCAGCTCAGTCCCCACACAAAATGCCAAGTGCTAAGGATGGGACAGTCATGCTGACCCCTGCACAGCCTGCCTGGACGGCAGGCCTGGACCAATAGAATTGCCTCTGGGCTTTCCTATAAGGACTCCCTCAGCTCAGTCCCCACATAAAATACCAAGTGCTAAGGATGGGTCGGTCATGCTGACCCCTGCACAGCCTGCCTGGACAGAAGCTCTGTTTTGTCCTTATCCCTTGGGGCCAACCTCCCTCCCTCGACACTCTTCTCCCTTTGTGGGAAACCAGGGGGACAGTGAATGTGTGTGCATATGTGTGTGTAAGGCAAGTGTGAGCGTATGATGGTGAGTGTGTATGTGGAGGACAAGTGTGTGGGTGCTTGTGTGGCTGTGAGAGGTGCGCGGTTGACAAGGGTGAGGTTGTGTACGCATGTGTGTGCTTGTGTATGTGAGTATATGTATGTCTACAGGACAAGTATGAATGTGTGTTAGTGTTAGCGTGTGTGTCGAAGACCATTGTGGTGTGTGTCAAAGTGTGTGTGTGTGTTTTGGCTACCGACCGTTTACTGGGCCCCTCTGTACATGACTGTGGATGAGTCACAAGCCCACCCCGTGACTGGGCACCCCCCTGTGCCGAGATAAAGGAAGGCCCACACTGGCAGGGGACATGCTGACGCGGTTTGTGTCTCACAGCCTCCTAAAATCCCAGCATGGCACACAGCAGAAGGGCAAACTAGGACACCACCTGAAGGGCCTCTGCCTGGCCAGGGCTTGGTCTAGCCGCCTCCCCAATATCCTAAGGGCAGGCAGAGTGCTGATTTGCCCCTGATTTGCTTTATTTGGCAGTTGCTATTTTATATCTCAGCCAGGTCCCCATGAAGACACACAAATTACATGGGCACCTCCGTCCCTGGCAGGCCAGTGCATGCAGACGAGTCCCCCGTGAGCCTAGTATGGGCCCGACCGGCTGAGCGTCGGCTCTGAGTAGTGATGCCGTTGTATAACTGCCCGCTTTATGGCTGTATTCATTGTCTGTGGATGCTATGAAAAGTCGCCACAAACAGGGTGGCCTGAAACAACAGAAATGTATTCTCTTGGAGACCTGAGTCTAAGATCCGGGGTCTCCTGCTCCCTCTGCAGGCTCTGGGGAGGGCTCTCCTGCCCGGCCCGGCTCCCGGGCTCCAGGCCTGCCTTCCTGACGCCCTCCTCTCTGCTCTGCCCCCCTCTCCTCGTCTGTCTCTAGCACAGACATTAGGAATGGACTGGGAGCCACCAGGATCCTTTCACCTTGAGTCCTTCACTTAATTATGCTGCAAAGACCCCTTTTCCAAATGAGGTCTGGGTGTTGGGATGTGGGCATACCTCTTGGGGAGCACCATTCAGCCACAGCAATGCCTACCTCCTAACTGTGGCCAGGCTTCTCAGGGGCGAGGGACAAGGCTGTGTCCCCTGAGTCCCCACTCTTAACCCAAGCTGAAGCATGGAGAGGAGCCTGAGAGAGGTTTGCTGTCTTGCCTTGAACTCAAGTATGCCCTGCGGAGGGACACGCCTCCACTGAGGCAGCACTTGCTGGTGACATCTGGAACAATCGTTTTTCCTGGACATGCTGTTGGGTGGATAATAACCATGACAGGAACAGTACTGGCTGTATGCAGGGGACCTCGAGGGCCAGGTGCCAACTCAGGCACTCCCCACGCATTACACCTAATCCCCAGAAAAGGCCAGAGTTGGTAACACAAAGTCGTGCTGTTCCACCTGCTTAATAGAAATCCTCGCAGCAACCTTGGGAATAAAGTGCTACCACCATTCCCATCTCACATGGGGAAGCACAGAGAGGGTAAGTAACTTGCCTAAGGGCACACAGCAAACGATACCAGAACATGGACGTGAATCTAGGTGTCTAAGCCCTACGATTGGGCCTGTGACCACCAGTCCTGAGGGATCGCAGAGAAGAGACGTCACTTGTGAGGTCACCTAACCAGTGGGGAGCAGTGCTACCTTTGGACCTGGCCATTAGGAACCTCCTCTGTTCGCTCATTTTCTCTTGCACAGACTGGGGCTCGGTGCACAGACTGGGGCTGCTCGGCTTCCTCGCCAGCTCAGCCTCAACTCATAGCCTCAAGTCCCCCCATACGCATCCTTAGGTACTTGGGCGCCAGTCTTCCCGCTCCTTCAGGCTGGACACAGAACCCCTGCCTGTGTCCCTGTCTGAGGTCCCCGGCCCTGGCACTGTTCCTCTGTCTCCCAGCAGGCCTGGGGCCTCCAGAGCCTGTCTGTGACCTGCGGGTCCTCCTCAGAGGCTCTGCAGGACAGGGCTTTTGGGTGGGGAGGGGTCCTTGCCTCAGACAGAAGTGCCACCCGCAGGGTAGCTTTCAGCAAGCAGCAACCGTCCAGCTGGGGAAGCAGACCTGACCAATGACGCGTTGTAAACAAATGACTCCATTCATTACTTTCCCAGGGACAGGGAGGCATGAATGCTGAAGCCCTGCTGCTTTGTCTGGGAGGTGTCCTCTACTCACAAGTCGACCTCAATGTCTGTCGAAGGGTCCGCTGGCCACCGTGAGACACCCTCCCCTGCCCTGGCAGGGACAAGTGGCCACCAAGCGACAGCAAGGAACTCTGCGCGTTCCTGCTCAATACCTGTCGCCTGTCGTGGGCCTAATGGCGTAGGAGGGCGTCCCTTCCACCTGGGCACTTCCTAAGGAAGGACACGCAGGAGGAACTTGGGGGTGAACTGGAGGGGTCCCCAGAGTTAGGGCCCAGCTTGGAGCAGACAGACCTGGGCTGGATCTGGGTTAAGTTTGAGTGGAAAAGAGGTGGTGCCATGCCCGGGGCGCTCAGCGGCAGGGCCCTGGGAAGAGCTTGTTTTCTTTCTCAATCTAAAAGCACCGACAGAATGTCCTCTCGACCTGCAGAGCCGGACACATCTGGCCTTTCAGAGATGTTTGCAGATCCAGAGCCGTAGCACGAGGGACTGGGGGAGAGACAGATCCGGCAGTCCTGGCCCAGGCCCCACGCACACCTCGAGAATGTCGATGACCACGCCCTCACGCACCTCGAGAATGTCGATGACCACGCTCTCCTCCGCCTGCCGGGAGCTGCGCACGTCCTGCAGCACCAGCGCGTAGCGCACGCCGCGCGTGTCCGACTGGTACAGGTTGTAGGTGTCCGCCTGGTACCACTCCTGCACCGCCACGAACACCTGGTTCTCGTCCGTGCTGATGATCTGCAGGTCCTGGGGGGACAGGGGCGGGTGCAGGGTCAGAGACGGGTGGCAAAGTTCTGCTACCTCCCTGGACCTCCATGTGCACATCTCTAAAATGGGGGTGCCGTGGGACCTCTGTACACAGTGTGGAAAGGTGGCTGGGGCGCCTCGTCCTCCTGGTCTGTCACTGGGCGTCTGTCCCCCTGTCTAGCGGTGGAAGGAGTTGTCATTCCTCCGTGCACCCCCAGATGGGATGGTCAAGAATCTTGGGGAGCCCTCAGCTCCTTCACTCATTCCCCACATGTTTGTTAGACACTTACAATGTTCCAGGCTCATGTCGGGCACTGGGACATTGCGGGAACCAGACATTGTCCTTAGCCTTTTGCAGCATGTGTCAGGCAGGAGAAAGTGTGGATTAGTCCACTCGGGCTGCAGACCCCAGGTGGCGGGTATACCACCAGGGGTCAGTGGGCTGTGCCCACCCTTCCTGGTTTTCCTTCCCTCCCGCAGCTGTGTGGGAGCCACGGGGAGTGGCATCCAAATAGGACCACGTGGAATCTGTAAGGAGCTTTTCTCCTGCAGCCTCTACAACTTCGCCTTCTATCACCTGAAAACTTGTATTGCCCTTCTGACAATATAGCTGCGAAGATACAGGAGCGGAGGACACTACCTAATTATCCACTATATTTTTGCGCTCATTAACCATCCTCACTTTCCCCCCCTTCCCCAGCCTCTGGTAACCATCATTGGACTCTCTGCCTCCAGAAGATCACTTGTTTTAATATTCAGCTTCCACATGTGGGTGAGGACGTGGGAGATTGATCTTTCTGTGCGTGGCTTATTTCACTTCATATAACGTTTCCCTGTTCCACCCATGTGGTTGCAAATGGCAAGATTTCCTTCTTCGTTGTGGCCGTGTGATATTCCGGTGTGTATATATGTGTCACTGTTTCTTTATCCAGTGATGGACACCAGGTTGATTGCTATCTTGACTAGTGCTGCAATAAAGATGGGGGTGCAGACACCCAATTCCCTTCCCTTTTGTGTATATATATATATATGTGTGTGTATCCAGCTGTGGCGATGCTGGGTCAAATGGCAGTTCTCTTTTTAGTTTTTCACTGCTCTCCACAGTGGCTGCCCTAATTTACACTCCCGCCAACCCTGTTCAGGGCTCCCCTTTCTCCACATCCTCACCTGTACTTGTTCCAGTCTTTCTGATAAATGCCATTTTAACTGGGTGAGATGGTAGCTCATCGTGGCTTTGATTTGCATTCTCTGATGACTAATGATGGTAAGCTTTCTTTCATGTATCTGGTGGCCATTTGTATGTTTCCTTTTGAGATAAGTCTGTAGAGATGTTTTACCCATTTTTAATTTGCTTTAATTTTTTTATTTTTAGACAGGGCCTTGCTCTGCTGCCCAGGCTAGAATGCAGTGGTGTCATCATAGCTCACAGCAACCTCAACCTCTTGAGCTCAAGTAATCCTCCTGCCTCGGTCTCCCTACTAGCTGGGACTAGAGGCACACGCTCTGCCTATTTTTTAATCAGATTATTAGACTTTTTTTCCTATTTAGTTATTGGAGCTCCTTCCTTGCTGGAAGGAAACGCCAAGGTGGTCAATATTACTAGGTACAATTAGGTTTGCTTATAAGTAACAAAAACAGGCAGGAAAACAAAGGCAACTGAAATAAGATCGATAAATATAGAATTATATTATTAAAATATAATTATATGTTCTAATTATTAATCACTTGTCAGATGGGTAGTTTGCCAAAATTTTGTCCCCATTTTGGGGATTGGAGAGACCTGATATTAATATTTTAAAATGTTTATGTTTTGGCTTTTTCCCAGTGTGATTCATATATATATATATATATATTTTTTAATAATTTTATTGAATAATTATGTACATTGGTGCAATCATAGGGCACGATTCATATACATTCAGAAATATTTTGATCGTACTGTTACAGATAGCCTTCATGGCATTTTCTTGATCACTATATAAAGACATTGATACTTTACCTTTAATAAGTTTCACCAGTA
>CAUYON010155119.1:0-17297 GCA_963573935.1 Arctocebus calabarensis | reverse complement strand
GAAGGAGAGTAATTGGTGGGGCCACAACTACGGTGCATCTTAGAAGGGTACAGGCAAACCTTACTAATGCAGAATACAAATGTCTTCATATAATAACTGAGAAAATGCCAGGAAGGCTATGTTAATCAGTTTGATGAAAATAGTTCAGATTGCATATGAAACCAGCACATTGTACCCCTTGATTGCACTATTGTACATAGTTATGATTTAATAATAAAGACAAAAAAATAAATAAATAAAATTTTAATATTTTTATAATAAAATCATAAGAATTTTGATTTTTTAAGGAAAAAAAAGAAGCTATGCACTGACTGCTGCATCTAGTTCACCCTTCAGAGCACTTTTTCTAGGATGAGTTTATGAACTTAATTGTCAGGCCCCCTATGAGGACAGCTCTGATGGCCATTTCAGAAAAAGAGTTCCAAAATTTCTTTCAAAGGTGGACTAAGCACTAGCATCAGTGGATAGCTTCCCAAGGGAGTACTTTGAAGGTGACTGCAGTGATATTCAGGAATGAGATATGTAGCACTGTTTCTGGGATGAGTTCACAAACTTAATTGTCCTACCTCCTGTGTGTGTGTGAGAAGATGCCAAAAAAAAATGTATACACATTTAATGTGACATTATCCATGTATTACTTTTTCACTGTTAGTAACCCAAAACCAGTGAGCGCCTCTCATAATTGCAGAAGCCAAATATGACTTGTAGTCATCTTTTGTTAGCAGTATATGTTGAGTATTACAATTTTAAAACATTTTTGGCACCATATGTACATGTATATGGGGAGAAGGAGAGAGAAAGAACTCAATGGGAACACAACATTGAGTACCAGCTTTTATGATATATGGAGACTTTTCTTGACCTTTTACCTTTATTATTTCCTTTTTTCTACTCTCCTACTTAATTCTTTCTTCTTTCCTTTTCTCTTGCCTACAACTTAGGCCTATGAGTAGTTTCTTTATGTAGATCCATCCCCCTGGAAAAATGGTAAAGTTTGTCTTGGGTGTTTCCATCACTACTCTCAATGCTCCTTTTCCTGTTCTTAGCATGATACATCTGTCTCCCTCTTTACATCAATAGGTTAAGAAACTAATCTCAGACACCTATTAAGGACTTTTCAAATCCCAAATCTATTTTTCTCCTGATGCCTCCTCCTAAAGCTAACTTTTATTGCAAGTAATGCTTTATCTCTTTCTGGGAATTAGAAATATTCATATAATTTTCAGAAACAGAAGTTCAACCCACTTTCAAAAATATTCATCCTACATTACAGTAAGCTTGTTAGTTATAGAACAGTCCCTTCTATTGGCTCTAAAGTATAGTTTTGGCTCATACTGAATGTATTTTAATGTTGTGCCATTTGTACACGCAATTAAGCTAAATATTTTGAGAATCCATAATATGCTAAACACTGATGATGAGTATTTAGGAAGCAAACATAAAAAAGACATTGTTTCTATATTATCTTTATCTCTTTGGGTAAGAAATGGGTCTTTCTCATGGAATTCATGAAGCAGAGAATATAGTGGTTGTTAGCAGGAGTTGTTGGGGTAGGGAGACGTTAGTCAAAGGATATAAATATTCAATTAGACAGGAGGAATGAAATTCAGTAGATCTGTTGCATAATGTAGTGATTGTAGTTAGTAACAATGTTTCATAGACTTGAAAATTGCTAATGAGAGTAGATTTTAAATGTTCTCACCATAAAAATATACATTCGTGAGGGTGGTGCCTGTGGCTCAAAAGAGTAGAGCACTGGCCCCATATACTGGAGGTGGTGGGTTCAAACCTAGCCCTGGCTAAATATGCAAAAGAAAAAAATATAGATGGATAGATAGATAGATAGATAGATAGATAGATAGATAAAAGTATGTGAGGTATGGATATGTTAATTAGCTTGATTTAGCCAGATACACAGGTGTCCATAAAGTTCATGTGTAATTTACTAGGTTAAACTATTTTAAATTGTACATGAACCTCTATGTCCATCCTGTGTATATTTATCTCAAAACATCAGTCAGGCACAATGATCGTCTTAGCTACTTGAAAGGCTGAAGAAGCGTCCTTTGAGGTCAGGAGTATAAGATCAGTCTGAGAAATATAGCATCTCTAATAAAAAGATTTTGTTTGGGGCTAGAAGGGTCCACCAGCCCCTGCCGTGGAAACAAATGCTGCTCTTTGCCTTAAAAAAAAATATATATATATATATTATATATATATACACACACACACACATAAGGACATATATTTAAAATGTATACCATAAATATATATAATTTTGTCAATTTAAAAATAGCATTTAAATTAAATAAATAAATATTATATTACATACATGCAAAATAAAAAAAGATTGGGCAGCGCCTGTGGGTCAAAGGAGTTGGGTGCCAGCCCCATATGCCAGAGGTGGTAGGTTCAAGACTTTACCTCTTTTGTGTTTACATGGATGGAGCTGGAACATATTCTTCTTAGCAAAGTATCTCAAGAATGGAAGAAAAAGTATCCAATGTACTCAGTCTTTTCCTTTTATTACAGGTTTCTCTGAAGTGCATGATGCTATTGCTAGCATTTTACCCACAGAAGAACTTCTTTCAAAATTGGAATCAATCTATTCAATCCCTGTTGTAGCTTTGTCAACTAAAATGATATAATATTCTAAATACTTTGTTATCATTTCTACAATGCTCACAGCATCTTTTCCAGGAATAGACTTTACCTCAAGAAAAAAGTTTCTTTGCTTATCTATAGAAGCAAGTCCTCATCCTTTCAATGTTTATCACAAGATTACGCCAATTTAATCATACCTTTAGGCTCCACTTCTAATTAAAGTTATCTTGCTATTTTCACCACATTTACAGTTTATTCCTCCATTAAAGACTTAAAATCCACAATGTTATCTATGGAGTTAGAATCAACTTCTTTGACACTCCTATTAATGATGGTATTTTGACTTCCTTGCATGATTTATGAATATTCTTGATGGCATTATAAAAAGTATTTCTTAACTAATGAGACATGAAAGTCAAAATTACTCCTTGATCCAAGGGATATTGTATGGAAATTCTGTGACTAGGTTCAGAAACAACATTAATCTTCTTGTACATCTCCATGAGATTTCCTAGGCAGGTTTAGGAGCAGTAATATTTTGAAAGAAAATTTTTGCTATGCAGTAGGTCTCAACAGTTGACTTAAAATGTTCAGTAAACCAGGCTGTAAACATATGTGCTTTGTTATTCATTTTGTAGAACACAGGTAGAATGGATTTACCACATTTTTTAAAGGTTTTAGGATTTCTGAAATGGTAAATGAATATTGGCTTCAACTTAAAGTCACCAACTGAATTACCTTCTAACAATAGTTAGCCCATTCTTTTGAAACTTTGAGACAGATCTTGACATATCCATAGCTATAAGAGTTCTAGATGGCCTATTCTTCCAATGGGAGGCTGTTTCTTCCATGCTGGAAATATGTTGCTTAGTGTAATCATCTTCACTAATGATCTTAGTTGAATTTTCTGGATAGCTTTTTGGACCTTATTCATCAGCACTTGCTGCTTCACCTTGCACATTCATGTTATGAAGATGATTTCTTTCATTGAACCTCATAAACTAACCTCTGGTAGTTTCAAAATTTTCTTCTACATATTCCTTAGCTCTTTCAGCCTTCATGGAACTAAAGAGAGTAAGTCTCTTACTCTGGATTAGATTTTGACTTAAGGAAATGTTATGGCTAATTTGGTTTTCTATCTAGACCACTAAAACTTTCTCGATATCAGCAATAAGGCTATTGTACTTTTTTTTTTCTTTTTTGAGACAGAGCCTCAAGCTTTCACCCTGGATAGAGTGCTGTGGCATCACAGCTCACAGCAATCTCCAATTCCTGGGCTCAAGTGAGTCTCTTTCCTCCACCTCCCAAGTAGCTGGGACTACAGGCGCCCACCACAACGCCCGGCCATTTTTAGGTTGCAGCCGTCATTGTTGTTTGGCGGGCCCAGGCTGGATTCGAACCTGCCAGCTTAGGTGTACGTGGCTGGCGCCTTAGCCCGCTGAGCCACAGGCGCCGAGCCAAGGCTATTGTACTTTGTTATAATTTGTGTTTATTGAAGTAGCACTTTGAATTTCATTCAAGAACTTTTGCTGTATATTCAAAACATGGCTACTAGTTTGGTGCAAGACATCCAGTTTTTTGCTTATCTCAGCTTTTGGTATACCTTTATCACTCAGCTTAATTACGTTCAGCTTTTGATGTAATTTAAATGTTCCATTCATTTGAATACTTAGAGACAGTTGTTATGATTACTAACTAGGCTAATTTCAATATTGTTGTATCTCAGGAAATAGGGAGGCCCAAGGAGAAGAAGACAAATGGGGGACACAATCTGATTACAGAGCAGTTGGAACACATACAAACTTTATTGATTAAATTCAGAGTCTCACATGACTATAGTTCTTGGCTCTCAAAATAATTATAGTAGTAATGTCAAAAATTAGTGATTATGGATCACCATAACAGGAATAATAATAACGATAATAATAATAATGACTTAACACAGAGACACCATATAAGTTCACGCTGTTGGAGAAATGGCACTGGTAGACATGCTCAAAGCAAGGTTGCTGCAAAACTTTAGTTTGTAAAAAACTGTGATATCTGTAAAAAACAATAAAGTGAGGGACAATTAAACAAAGGTATGCCTATACCCCAAAAAACTATTGACCATTCCCCCCACACACAGTCATATATTCTACAAACAAGATGGCAACCCCAGGAAAGGTATAGGTGGAAAAGAAGTTTTAATTCTGAAGGAGTCATTATGAACAATGAAAAGATGCTTTATGCAAATCTTTGGTAAGTTTATCTATAATAATAGGGCTTCTCATTAATGATCTTAGCCAATATTTATTGGGTGCTTACTACATGCAGGCATTCTAACAAATATTTTAACATATTTATTTCTGAAAATCACCAATGAAGCATGCCCTCTTATTATCCTCATTTTGTAGAAACTAAGGCACATAAAATTTTAATTATTTTTTCAAGATAACACAGTTAGCAAATGTATAATATTTACACCTATATAAAAGGATATATGCACCCAAATAAAAAACCACTCACACTCAGAAGTTATAGTTTTGCCCTCTACTTTTGTCTACCTTGAGTGACAAACTTCAAATCACCTTTCAAAATATTCAACCAGCAAGTTGCATACCAGAAAACCTCATGAAGATAAATGCAGCTCTTTGGTGAAAAAAAAAATAAAATGTGTTTAAATTTAGATTTTTTTTTCTGAAATAATAAGTAAAGTATCTCCAATTTTAATTACTGGATTTGGAATTTGAAATGCCATTCTTCAATCTTATTGATCTCAAACTCACTGATAAAAAAATTTCCCTAAATGAGTGAGGTAAATAAAGTGTACCTTTCTAAATTGGTACCTACCACTGGCTACTGAACTGATTTCTATTCATGTGCTCCATTATGTGATTTTGACAAGTTAAAGGTAAAATTTTTATATTAAAGATCAAATAAAGATGTTCTTTAAGTGAAAAACAAAGAAACAAACAAAAAGCAAAATACTCCTCCCATTTTCTGCATCACTAGGGTTCCGTTATGTATGTGTTCATAGCCATAGTACCCTCATCTGTCCATGGAGCTCACTAGAGTTTCTTTTTTCTTTGTGCTGGCACTCTTCAGGATTCTGCTGTCAAAACTTCCAATATTTAATTCTACACTCAACTCACTCCACCTGTTCAATGTGCTGATGACTGATAATCACCACTCTTGAGGCATCAGTGCCTTACATGGCCAGCATAGACCCTCCCCTAAGGGTTTCAATTTTCTATGGACTATGCTTCAGGATTTCCAACAAAGTCCAGGGTGTTTTATAAAAATCTCATATTTTTGAATGCTTAGAATAATTTTAAGTACAGAAATATTGTGAAGGTAATAAAGAGACTAAAGTATATTCTATATCCACTCTGATTTCTCTATTATTAATCTTATTAAAACATGTTGTAGTTATTACAATTGATGAACCAGTATTTGTATATTTTTATTAGCTTATGTCCATAATTTGCTCAGATTTCTTTAGTGTTTTTTCTTTTCCTTAATCCAATGTTCTTTTCCTCTTTCAGGATAACACATTATATTTAGTCACCATTTTCTTCTTAGGTTTCTTTTAGTTGTGACAGTTTTCTCACATTTTTGTTTCTCATGTTTTTGAATACCTTGAAAGCATGATGCGTACTGGCCAGGAATTTTGTAATATTCCCCTTAATCAAGATTTGTGACATTTTCCCTCACAATTTTTGGAGGAAGATCCCAGAGGTAAAGGACCATTGTTATTGCATTTTATAAAGGGTATGACATAGGTGTTGAGGTGACCTTGACTACCTGCTCATCTGGTTGTAGTATTATTTTTCAGGTTGTCATTTACAATATTTTTCTGAGACTTTCATTGGGATTATTTTGAAACTATAAATAAAATTAGGAGAATAAAAATCTTAAAAATATTGATAATTCCAGTCCATGAACATGGAATACCTCTCCTTTAACTTAGTCTTTCTTTTATATGTGGTATGTTCTGAATGTCTGTGTCTCCCATAATTTATACATTGAATCTTAACCAACCCCTAAAATTATGATATTAGAAAGAAATGATTAAGTCATAAGTGTAGAGCCCTTGTGATTAGGATTAGTGCCTTTATAAAAAAAGGCCCAAGAGAGGTAGCTAGCCCATTCCATAATGTGAGGACACAGTAAAAAGTTATCTTCCATGATTCAGAAGGTGGGCCTTAACCAGAAACACTGTGCTGATGCTTCCGACCTTGGACTTCCAAAGCTCCAAAATTGTGAAAAATGAGGTTTTGTTGTTTATGAGCCACACAGTGTGTAGTATTTTGTTATAGTACCTTGAATCACTAAGACATCACTAAGACCAAAACATGGGAGTCTGATGTAATAAATCCCTAAAAATGTGGCTGCAGTTTTGAAACTGGAAAATGGGTGAATGGTACAAGAGTTTTGAGGAAGATGTCATCAAAATCCTACATTGCCATTAATGGACTATTAATGATTAGCCTCATGAGAGCTCAGACGGAGAAATAGAGAACTGTAGAGAAAGCCTCAATCTTCTTAGAGAATATTTAAGTGGTTGTGAATAGAATGTTGGTAGAAACAAGGACAGGTAAGACCATTCGGATGAGATCTCATATGGAAGTGAGAAACAGATGGAAACTAGAGGAAAGGCAATTCTTGTCATGAGGTTACAAAAAAAGTGGTTAAAATATGCTCATGTCCTAATGTTTTATGGAAAGTAGAACTTGCTAACAATGAATTAGGATATTTGGTTGAAGAAGACATCCACATCTCCCCTGAATATTGCCTTAGTGGAGTCTCTCTGACATGGCCCCAACCTCTGCTGTGTGGTTCTCTGCCTACAACCCACAGCTCTCAGGGGTATCTTTTGCAATCTAGGTTGAGGCGACCCCACCCTCATTTCTTTGCTGGGTACACATCAACACAAGCCCACCAAAGCCACAAACGGGATGCTGAGCAGTGTGGGAACAGAGTACAAAGAGAGGAGTCTACAGGGTAAAGGAGTGCAGGGCAGTGATGGCAATGGTGGTATTTTGAGCTTGTGATAGGTGAGATAACCCCAATAATCATCATCTGCCAACCATGAGGCAGGCAGTCATCAAACATGAATCTGCTTGTGTTTTGATCTTAGGCTTTCCAGTGTCTAGAAATACAACAAATTTCTGTTGTTTATAAGCCACTCAGTCCATGGTATTTTGTTATAGCAGCTCATATGGACCAAGGCATACTTTCAATCAGTGTTTTCCATAATGTTTTAAAACTTTTTAAAAAAATCTTTTTTACAGTTTCCAGTTTTGACGACAGTGGTACAACTTGATATATAACAAAGAATAAAAGCCCTGGTATAAATTCTTTACATCCTTTATTTCCAAACTCTTTAGTTTTGTCTGAATGTGTCCCAACTGTCTCTGCTCATATCATGAATTCCTTCCCAAATGATCTAATGCACAAATATGTTGGCATATGAGAGTGAGCACAGCTGATTGTGTAGCTAAAATTCCTGTTATGAAATTCATTTGCATTCCTGTTTGATCTTAGTTGATGTTTTCCAAGTCATGCTAGCCATGGAAACTTTCAGTAAGAAAGAACTTAGTGTTTAGAGGACAAATCAATTACTCAGTGAGTGAAAGGGGAAGGAGTCACTACTGTAGCATAGAAGGGCACTAAAAGGAGGATTTGGGGTGCCACAATCTTCATCCACTATTGTGTTTTTACCAGAGCTGGTTTGGACAGTTGTTTCACAGAGGTCTTGTTTAGAGTCTTCTCTGTGCTGATTTCTCCAGCCCAAATGCCCTCCTTCTTCCATTCATGCCAATTGCTGGCTTTAGAGTGAGGCTCACGTTGCTTCTCAGACTTGGTCTATTCCATTTTTAATACTTTACTTGTGGAAACTCTAACCTATCTGGATATGCACATGTCACTTTTTAAATGCTATTCTACAGTTCTGAGGGTTATAACTGATTATACTTCAGCTAATTTTTATACATATATTGTTTCTCCTTTGCAGGTTTTAATTAATTAATTTATTTTTCAGCTTAACAAAGAGAGATTTTATTTAAGAAAACCAAAGGAAGTTTAGAGCACTTCCAAAGAGGATTGGAAGTGGGTCCCTCTCATGGAGGAGTAAAGGTGAGGGAGACCCTGACCAGGTTTTTAGAAGAAGCTTCTTCCAATTCTGCATTTTCTGGGTATTTCTTACTATAGCAGTCTTCATGATGTTTAAATGTGCAAAAAAGTAATTTGTCAGTGGATTACCTATACTCATGCCAAAAGAAAAATGGGACAAAGAGTCCAGCTGCACTGATTAAAAAGTACTAATTGCTTTAATTAGCATTTATTTTAAAGTAAATTTGTTTTATCTTTAAAAATTTTTTTTAATCAGAGATAATCCTTAAATTATCGAGTAGGGCACAGTCAAGTCTCCATTATAAAGAGAATTATGTTCAAGGTCTTAAAAGTATAATTGGACCTAGTAGTTCATAAAGCCTTTTGTTTACAGCATTTCCTTATTTTCTGTTTACTTTTAAACTCATCCCACTTTCATAACAAGTACGAGCCTGCATAATACTATTTAAATTCAGATAATAAGTAATATCCTAAACCCCAGATACAAAATACTAGACAAGGATGTTAAATTTGACTAAATTGTTATATTGGCTGTGGATTTTAGTACATACCAGGAAATAGAAAAAACTTAATGGAGAAACAGAAGTAAGGAGCAGCATATATGGCTACTATTTGCTAATTGAGGTTCTTATTTAATGAAAAATTGAGGATTGCCAGATTACTGGCACATCTCTACTTGGAAACACACTGGCACTTAACATTAATAATTTAATGTTGTTTGAAATGTCATCCTCATTCTCTTTTATAAATTGGGACATTTACCTAGCTATTCAAGTCTCTATTATGTAGACATTTTTCTTATTGCCTCATTGTGGCAACTATGTTGTGTTGCAGTTAAATATCAATTGAAAAAAATAAGGAGAAGAGAATTATAAGTCCATGTTTCTCGTTGCTTATTGCAAATAAAAGATTGGAAAATACACACACACATACACACACACAGGGTGTCCATAAAGTTCATGTCCAATTTACTATGTTAAACTATTTATATGCATATACATGTATATAAAATAGTTTTATATATAATATATATATTGACCCAATGCCTATAATATATATAATATAGGCATTGGGTCAATCCAGCACACCACCTGTTTTTATAAATAAAGTTTTATTAAAGCTTACTTATACTCATTTTCTTATGGATTGCCCATGTCTGCCCTTGTGCCACAATGGCAGAGTTGAGTAGCTGTAAGAGAGACCATATGGCCAACAAATACTTATTATCTGGTCCTTTCATGAAAATGTGTACTCGTCCCTAATATTACAACTTGATTAAAACACAAATTTTACATATTAGTGAGTTAAGAACACCTCATCATTTAGCTTTAATGTCTACTAGGAACAAAAGGCCTTACCAAATATTTGAATAAAGCCACTAAGGGTAATTACTAATAGTATCAATAAGTTTCTATATTGTTGCCAAAAATGGCTTTTATAATTACACTTTTTAGACTTTCATTGTTTTCCATCATGTTATTTGTAAACTGATAATCTAAGAGCATGTTGCAAGCAGTGCAAAAAAACCCTTGCTGTCTTAGTTATCTTTGTTTTTATTCATTCATTTACTTTATAAAGAACAGAGAAAACTGTTTTTCCTGGGTTTTCAAGCAATGCAGCATTTCGTTGTCAGCTTCTTTTTGCATCTGTTGCAGCCAACAATGTAGGCTGATGTCTCTTCTTGTTAAAATAAAATATTAACTGTTAATGCCCAAGATAAGGTGATTGATTTCAAAGGCCAGTCTCCTTAAAGTGTTATTTTCTGGTTTCAAAGTCTACATTTTATACAAAAGCACAATTGCTGACTTCAAAGATAAGTTTATGAGAAAGAAGTAGAAATCTAGAAATGAAGAACATTCTGAATATACTGAAGTATGAAATCTTGCAATTGAAATTTTTGAGGAAAATAGTTTCTCAACTTGTGTTAACAAAGGCTTTTATAGTCTCCAAAATACCTATACAATTTCTTCCCCTTTTTACCTTTAAAGTGCATTCTAAAGACTGAGTTTCCCATCTTGAGATCTTTTTAACTAGCTCATGTCTACCCACTGTTCATATTAGGCAGGGGTTAGGAGACTCTTCTCCAACATTCAGAATCCCTTATTTTCCATCTTACTTCTGCTCACCTTCCACTCTTTATTTCCATTTTTTTGTTATTTACTACTGCTTTGTACATATTTTAACTTTTTAGTGCCACCTCCAGCCCCATTTCCTCTCCTTTTCTCTGCTTTTTTCCCTCTTTTAATTATTTAAAGCATCCATGTTGCTTCTGTTCTTCTCATCTCATTCTCATTGTCATTTTGCATTTGCCTGAAAAATTCTTGCTTTTCTGCTTCGACAAACTCCCAAATTCCTGATAACAGCTTTACTGGATAAATGGAATAGTAACAACCACTGGGCTCTCATAACTAGTACAAAACAGATTATGGTTAGAGTATTGGGAGATGAATCCTTCCTAAAAGTGCAAGCCATGACTAACATTTCATTCCACTATTTTCCTGGTACAACACATTGTTAATATTTGATGAAATTATGACTGTATAGAGATGCAATCAGGTCTTTCTTAGCAGAGTTGACTAGAAAACTAACCTAGAATTATCTTAAGTAATTTTTTTTTTGAGACTAGTTTCGCTCTGTTGCCGTGAATGAAGTACCATGGTCTCAGCCTCCCTCACTGCAACCACAAACTCCTGTGCTCAAGCAGTTTTCTTTCTTCAACCTCCCAAGTAGTTGGGACTATAAGCACACACTACCTCTTCTGGCTATTTTTTCTACTGTTAATAGAGACAGGGGTCTCCCTCTTGCTCAAGCTGCTCTTGAACTCCTGAACTCAGGCAATTCTCCCACCTTGTCCTCTCAGAGTGCTAGGAGGTAATGTAATTGACATATAGTCACCTGGCACTTAAATAATTTTTTAAAACAACATCTTGAAAAACATCAAAGCACAAGTAGGAATATAACTGAACCTCAGGGATAACAGAAGGGAGCCAGTGCAGGCTCATTCTACCTGATATCAGTCTTCCTAGTGTTTTCAGATCATTGACTTCACAATCTCCTACAAGAGGCTGGCTTCTTCCACACAAGGGGAGTTTCAACTTGTAATTACTCTCTTTTTGTCACCTAAAGGGGCCGGTTATCTTCCTTGATTGCAAAGAGAAAAGTCTTGGTAAGGGACTCCAAGTGGCCAACCTGGGACTCTGAGCCAGGTAATGTAATTGACATATGGTCCATGATACACAGCTGGAAGCACATCATGGCAAAGTTCCTTCATCAAAGGAAATTACTGTTCTCATAAGAAAAGAAGTCTCTAGACCACAGAGCAATGTGTGTCCACTGCTGGCTGTTACCACATAGTGATTTAAGCATTGCTACTTGTATTTTCTTTTCCTTCTCTAAATAGTCACTTCAACAAGGACACAATCTGTGACTCGTTGGATCTGTTTCTCCAGGCGTCTAGCACAGTATCAGACATGTAATGAAATCACATACAATTGATCGATTTTGAGTGCACATTGAATCCCTATCATGCTTTGAATCTCTAACTTCGTCTGTCAGCCAGTGAAAACTTTATGCTTTCTAAGTATCCACCTGGTTGAATCAGGCACACATTGATAATCTTTGTATCTTGGAGCTAACTGATTTGTGAATTTTATTACATTTGCAAAGTCTCTTCACAGTAATTATGTGTTTGATTGAATAACCAGAAAATGAGAATATTGAGGAAAGGGGGCATCTTTAGAATTCTGCTTACAAAAATAAAGTCATTTAATTTTATTTTCTAAATTAACAAACCACAAAATTGAACACAAATAAGTAAACCTTTAATGGATAAAATAAGTGATGAAGTGTATGGAAATAGGAAATTTTATTCTATTTATATGTGAAATAATCAATTTGTGTAATTGGATATCAGCTTGCTTTCACAACCCCCTAATTACACAATGATTCATTTCAAAACTTTGTTACATATCAGTGCAAAGGAAATGGTCAGAGAATTGAAAGATTCAGGTATAATCACATTTCTTTTCTTCAATAAAAATATGGCATTTTGAAGCAGACTTCCATTGAAGTTAATGCTTATCCTTAAAGAAAATATCTCAAAATTTTCAAAAGGGAGTGGCTTACACAAACAATGAATTTCAATAAGTGGCATTATTTATATGCAATAATTTCACAAGAAGATGTTTTCATGAATAAAACCATCAGGGATCTCAAACTGACAGTAATTACTCTCCACAATATTTATTTCAAAAGTCAGGGCTACATTTATATCTAAGTTAAGACTAACTAATTAAATGTTTTCTATTCACAGATATTTTTCAATGATTATATATGTGTAGGAGAGAAACATTTCAATGTTTCCAAGATAATTTTCTACACATTACATCTTTCAGTTGCTTTACCTAAAATTATTCTGTATTCCTTAACACAATTCTTGTGTTACCCAATACCATTTCATGAATTTATTAATTTACCCAAAAACTACAAAAATTTTTTTTAAAAGAAATGACTAAATTTTAGGTCATCTGAATTAAACTTGAGTGAAAGAAAATCTCCCTCACCATTGTCCTTGTGAACAAGGATCATCTTTTCTCTTTTGAGTTGCTATAATTTTATTTTTCTTCTAATGATTTCGGCAATGTTTCAGGGCTCCTTTGTCCAATTCCCACTATTCACAACTATTTTCTTGGCCTGAAGTTTTACTACTTGCTTTTCCTTTCCTGATCCTCCTTTAGTCTAGGACTTTATTCTGCTAGCCTGTGGTGCTGTGGGAGCAAAAAACTTCTGCGTAGTCAACAAACTTTCCTCAAAAGTTAGACATCAACAAGGCCTGTTTTTGTACTCCTAATTTTCTCCCATGGCCCCACATCTTTCCTTTTTTAACTTTCTAACACACAGAATATAAGGGATATAGTTGGGAAATAGTGTGCTCATGTTGAAGTGGAGACATCTACGAAGTGCAAATAAATTCACAGAAGGACACAAGGGAAGTCAGCCTTGGAAACATACAGGCTATAGGCCATGACCTCTCTTTGTAAGAAACTGTGTATAATAAACATATCTATGTCTTTAACAATCCTTAGATAAGATTCAATGAATTAAAACATAGGCCCCTAAGTTAAAAAATGAGTATGTTAGAATTTATTGATGTTAGCAATGAATAGAAGCGTAAACTAATTTCAAAATGAGAAGGACGTGATAGGGAGGGTAAAAGAGATGGGACATAGTGTGGTGCTCAAGAAATCTTTGTCTGAGGTCCAGGCAAACAATATCAAAGCCCATTTCTGCCACATACCAGAGATAAAAGATTTGAAGTTAAGTTTCACAACTTTTTGAAGCTCAATTTTCTTACCTGGTAAATAGGTATCATGGTATTTCAAATGTAATATTTTAATAATTTTTAGTAAAATAAAATACTTTTTAAATAGTAAAGAACACAAAAGAAAAGTCAAATACATACACAGTGATTTTTTTTAAATCACATCCTCAGAATGTCCATTTGTGAGCCAGCAAGTAGCAGACAATTATGTCATTTTATAAAAATTGGATTGTATTGTAAATCAACAAAATAAAAGACTTAAGTATTTCCTAAAACTATCTTGAACATTTAAAATACAAGATCCTTTGGATCTGATAGCAAATAGAGAATTAAGTTCCTAATTTAAAATAAGTAATACTTAATTTTTGGAATGTGAAGCAAGAGTATCCTATTATAGGCATAAAAACATAAATTCTGCAAGTATTTGTAAAAAGGGTCATAGGATAATCTATTATGGTATGTCCCTGCTGTGCTATGGCAAAAATCTCAGATCAGCTGGAGTATTTTGCATAGGTATGGATTTTCATCAGTCTGTATTGTTTCAAATATGTCTACTTCTAATCATTAAAAAAAAAGTTGAGGAGTTAATTTTAGTAAAAGATAGAAGATTCCTTTTTCATCCTTGCCTTTTAATATGACTAGTATGTATGATGGTTAACTGTGTGTCAAGTTGACTGGGGTTAGGGGTTTTCAGAAAGCTAGTAAAACCTTCTTTCTGGGTTTGTCTGTGATGGTATTTCTAGAAGGCAGAGATTAATATTGAATCAGTAGACTGAGTTAAGAAGATCTGCCCTCACCACGGTTGAAAGGCATCAACCAATCCACTGAGGGCCTGAACAGAATAAAAAAGTAAAAGATAGTGAATCCTCTGCTATTTTCCCCTGAAGCTGAAACATCCACCTCCTCCTGCCCACGGACATCAGAAATCCTGGATCTCAGGCATTCAGACTCTGGGACTTATAAGACTGTACCTGCATCTCCCCATACCACATAATAAATCTCTCTCTCATACACACACACACACACACACACATGCAGACTGGAACCCTGACTATTGTCACATGTCAGGAAGGAGAATACATTTCAAATACATTTCATAAATCTTCCAAGTGTTTGGTGATTTTCCTATTCTTGAGATTCATTTACATTGTAATATTTTACCTCCCTCTTCTACTGGTTCATCTTCTCAGGTCTCTGGCTAAAAAAATAAAAAAGTAAATATATATATATATATATATATATATATGTGTGTGTGTGTGTGTATCTCCAAAGAATATATAGTAAAATAATATTGAAAATGAAACATAGAATACAAAATCAGATTTAAAATATCTAGTAAAGAAAAACAGATGTACAAGCTTAAAAAAGACCCAGAGGTAAAAGACAGGCAATTACAGCATTAAGGATACTTTTTTGTAAAACAATTTTTAAAAAGATTTATGTAGCTTTTATAAATTCTAACAGTGGCACTTCTTCGCAATCAGACTACCCCCAGTACCAACTGTGGTGGATGGCATAACAGCTTCCTAATGATGTCCATGTCCTGACCCCAGAATCTGTGAATATGTTACTTTACAAGATAAAGGGGACTTCATAGATGAGATTAATTTAAGAACTTAAGTTGGGGAGATTATCTTGGATTGTTGAGGTGGTACTCATATAATCACTAGGATCTTTCCGCAGGAAGTAGGAGGATCAAGGTCAGTAGTAAAAGATGGCATGATGGAAGCAAGAGGTTGGAGTGATAAATCCAGGAGTCAAGGAATGCAGGTGGCTTCAAGAGGTGAGAGGACAAGGACATGGCTTCACCCTTCCTGGCCTCCAAGAGAACCCAATTCATTTGATATCTTGATTATAGATTTTGACCTCTAGAGATGACCTCTAGAGAAGTAAGAGAATAAATTTATCATATTTTAAGTCACCAGACTTGTGGGAGTTTATTGCAGCAGAAACAGAAAACTAATATGATAGTACCAATATTTCTACCATAAGAAACACATTTTTCTAATATTGATGAATATTTCAGAAATTCACATGCTTGCTGAAAAAAGTTATTTTTCAGGAGAGTGTTTATGGTCTGGGGAAAAGATTTGTACCCCAAATAACAAAACTGAAATAATAATAAATACATATAGTATTAGCCATCATTTATCAAGCCCATTCTTATTTCCTGGGAACTCTGCTAATCTTTTAAATTGCATTAACACATTTAATTGAATTCTCGCACAACCATATGAGCTAAGTGTTAATATCCATTTTATATAGATAAGAAAATGAGGTCTAGAGAAGGAATTAAGCTGGTCAATAGAAGATTTTTCAAATGCTGGAGCAGCATGTCCATCATCTGTGGAGGTGGGCTTGGGAGAGTAAGGAAAAAATAAGCTTTTTAAAGAAATATAGGGTTTAAAAAATATATATTCTATTATAGAATGAAAGATAAAATCAATCAATCCATTTTTTGTTGACATTTTCCACTTAAGAAAAGAGAGAGTGGGAGGGCATTTTCCATTAATTGTAGAGTATCTTCAATGATGGCTTTAAATATCTCACTGTGAAGTTCATTTTTAACATGGTATTGACATTGGGAACCAATACATTAGATAATTGTGATTTTTTTACCTGTATTAATCTATCACCAAAGGCAGTTTTATGGCATATTGATATACTTTTACACTTATTTCAAAACTAGATTTAGATACCCCAAGATATTGTTTTGCACATATGTCTGCATTATAGGTGTAATTCATTTTATTGCACTTCACTCTATTGCAGGTTTTACAAATTGAAGTTTTGTGGCAACCCTGCGCCCAGCAAATCTATCATTGCCATTTTTCCTGCAGCATGTGTTCACTTAGTGTCTGTCCATCATAGTTGGTAATTCTCTCCATGTGTCACTTTCTCATTATTAATATGTCTGTTAGGGTGATCTTTGATGTTACTATCCTAAGTGTTTGGGGGCATCAAGAACCATACCCATGAAATGCTGAACTTAATACATGTTGCCTGTGTTCTAGACTCTATACCTTAAGATATAAGAATATTGAAATTAGGCCAAATAATAATCATACAATGGTCTCTAAGTGTTCAAGTGAAAGGAGGAGTCTCACGTGCCTCACTTTAAATCAACAGCTAGGAATGATAAAACTGGGGAAACTTATTAAATGTAGAGTATCAATGTCTTTATATAGTGATCAAGAAAATGCCATGAAGGCTATCTGCAACAGTACGATCAAAACATTTCTGAATGTATATGAAT
>CAUYON010155118.1:0-19161 GCA_963573935.1 Arctocebus calabarensis | reverse complement strand
TGGGCTTGAGTGAGTCTCCTGCCTCTGCCTCCCAAGTAGCTGGGACTACAGGCACCCACCACAACGCCCAGCCATTTTTTGGTTGCAGCCGTCATTGTTGTTTGGTGGGCCCGGGCTGGATTCGAACCCGCCAGCTCAGGTCTATGTGGCTGGCACCTTAGCCTGTTGAGCCACAGGTGCCGAGCCTGTACTCTGTCTTCAAAAGAAAAACCGAAATTATCCAAAAATTGTTGAAAAGTTCCAGAAAAAAAAAAAATCAAAAGCAGCAAGCTCTGAATTTTTCCCTCAGGTACAATTTGGGTAACTCGCATAAACTCAGTAATTAACACTACCAAAAATGTTATTATTCCTTCTCTTATATGTATATAACATTGTTGTTTGTATCTACTCAGAAAACCTTAGGCACAAATCCACAGACATCTACAAATGAAATGCATTATTCACTTCTTACCATTCAAAAATCTAAAAATATAGTATACATTGTTAGTGGGTTGTCTTGAGGGCAGGGCTGTGATTTTTTGGAAGCTTATAGGTAACCTGAAAATTTTACTGGAGCAAGTGATAGCACATGAGAAACTGAGTGTGAAGGAAAGCATCTGACTTTCTAGCTGCTTTGGCAAGAAAGTAAAAAAATTATTTACTAGTTGTAATAGTGAGAGTTCAAAACTGATTCTCATCAAAATCAAGGAGGTCTGTGTGAAAGCACAAGTCATCTATATCCCTACACTAATTGTTTGAACTTCTCCCTTCTCCTTTGCCTAATGTTCTTTCCCTGTTCACATAACAATTTCCCTCCACCTTCTATTTTTCATTTTCCAATTTTGCTTACAGAAAAACAGAGAGAAGGTCCAAATAGGGTATTTGGTCACCAGAAAAATGTTTCTAAGAAGGATGTAGTGGAAATAAAACACCTTTTAGAGCACACTTTTGAAGACATGTTATTGATAAGCAATGCCATTTTTGTGTAAGATATTTATTGTATTTTGACATTCAGATTAATTTTTGCTGGTTGAAGATGTGCAGAGATACAAAGAGAAACATTCTACTTTATTGAAAAAGGTTAAGCTAGTGGATCACATTGATTTTCTGACTTTTACAAATAGACATAGTCACATCCTCCAATATTCTCATAAGAATTGGAATTAGAAATTGCCTGGTCTTTTCCTTTCTGTCTCTACTTGTATTTCCCCAGTTGTCTCATTGTTACACGTGGATGAATCAATAGGCACATTTTAGAAATTTCTGGGGATTTGGAAAGGAGCATGTTGAATAAGAAGATACTCCTAAAGTTATGGAGAATAGCAGGTGCCCCTCTGAAAATGGTTGCACATGAAGAGCGAGATTGGGAGGATCCTGGCTGCACTCTCTTTCTGTGTTGTACATATGGATTGTCTAGTGAAAATCAGTCACACCAGGCACTTAAACACAAAAAGGAAACAGTCTCTTCTATTGAATGACTCTGTCTAGTGCGGAGATAATTGTAATATAGTCTTCTAGGTTGTTATTCATGGTTTGATTTACAAATATGAAGTTACATAAAACCAGTTTAAGAGACATAATACTGGGACAGGGCGCATCCAGATAACATTAATCCTTTCATTTATTTTGTTATACCCTGATTTTTAAATTGAATGATTTGATTTATTCAAAAGTATTATTTAAATGAGCATTTCTTAACTTGACACAGAGCCTCCTAACTGCCTTAATCCTCAATCCATGCTTTTCTCTTTCATTTGTATGTAACTATTATGTTTTTAAAACGCTCTGCAGAAACCATAATACATCATGCCACTGGATTGAGGAAGACGTATAATCTTTTTCTAAGCCTCAGAAACCTAGACTGTAACACACTTTCCTCTTTCACAATGAACATAAAATCGTCTCATCATCACACTCATCGTCCTTCTTTGCCTCTCATATACAGAAAATGATTATAGGCGCATTGCGTACTCTTTGTAGAAAACCATTCCCCCATTGCCTCTCTCTCTTTTTGCTCCTTTCCTGAAGCAAATCCAGCTCTTTAAAATTCAACCCCTTAAGTAGAGTGAGAAAAAGAATTTCCCAACAGGATCCAAAAAGAGCTAGAAATTAAAACTTGGTTTCTTCACAAAATACATGTTAGGAAAGCCGAGAAGCCATTCATGTTATAATTACCTATAATACCTGAAGACCAAACAGTGACTTCTTCTCACCCAATGGACACGTTCCTAAACATGTGAGAAGAAGACGAGGCATCCTAGTCTTGTGTACTTACTAGGGTACACCAACTCAGACTGTGGGATTAAAAACTTAGAAACACCCAGGTACATTCAGTTGGTGGATATGACACCTGACAATGAAAATTCTGCTTTAAAAATAAAACTAGACTATAAAAATGTGGTTGTGAACAAATGATGAATAATCTCTGGAGAGGAATCACACCTCCAGCTTTAAAGAACTGGGCTGGACTAAATTGTGCTGGAAGAAAGTGAATCGAGCAACTGAGGCAGACGGCAGCTCTTCCTGCCGTGTGGAATGATTCACAGTGGACTAGGGGCCAACGAGGGGTGCAGAGGAGCATATTTAGGCATCTTGACATCTTGAGCAGATCCAAATTTAGCCTTCAGACTCTTGGTTTTACTAAACTAGGATACAACTTCTCATTCCCAAAATATAATGAGGGGGAGATGGAGTGGAAAATTTTAGAATCCTGAATATATTGAGTAGAGAAGCTTAGAAACAATCTTGAATATCTTCCTTATCTGATAGAGAGTAAAAAATAGACCCCAAATCAGTAACTGCTGTGAGCTGAGCCACATCACTTAATCGGGGATTAATCAGAATCTGGTTCATGCCTTTGAAGTTTTGTTTTTCTAAATGAATTTTACGTGTTCATTCACTCATTTTTCATGCATTTTTGTGCTTACTCATTCAACAAATTTGGGTTCTATGAATAGATTTGCAACCCTGACTCTGGTACTTTGTAGCTAAGTGATTTTATAGAATTTACTCTTCTTTCATCTGTAAAATAGGCACAGCCAAACATTTACCTTCTAGGGGTATTGTGTGGATCAAATAAGTCAACTCATGCAAAGAGTTTAGGACAAACCCTGGCATACGAGGCATGTTCACTGTGTGCTGGTCACTGTTGTTAACCCTTAAACATCATCCATTGCAGATTAAAGGGTTTTAAATAATGTCTCAAGTTTTCAGTTCTCTTCTGCAATCTATCTTCAAATTTTCTAATTTATGTTGAGCAGGTCCTCCTACATATAAATCTAGTACCTCAAATTACCAAGACCCAAATTTCACTATTTATCCTCCTCAGTTCTAACCCCCTTTGTCTGCTGTCCCATCTTCTCATGCTTTTTTGTTACACTGTTCCCTAGACATAAGGAAAATGTCTATATCACTACATGTTTCAAATAAAAACTTTCCCAAATGGGACTTAGTTTTCTTCAGAACTGCCTCAATTTCTCTTATTATAAAGAAAGTTAAAAACTTAATACAAAAATAATTGTTAGTGATTTTACATTATAATCATATTTTAAAACTCAATCTTCAAGCAAGATATGACACTTGAAGTATTGAGTCATAGGATAAGGAAGGAAAGGCAATAAATTACTTTCATTTTTATTTCATTTTCCCTTTCCCTTTGCTCTTTACTGCTGTTGTACTGCACCTAGTTATGCTTACTAAAATCTTTGTTTCTGTAAATAACATATATACATGTATAGGATGTATATATGTGTATACATCTATATGACAAAAACTTTTAATTGACCAGAAAATCTTCTCAAGTGTTTCTAAAAATAATAACACTCAGAATGAGAAACTTACCACTTTCCAGTAGAGGTGCTGTGAAGTTGCAGGACTCTCAGCCATCGTCTGCATGACTCACATGTTGACCTTCAGATTTCTTGGAAGCCACATCTAGCTAACACGTAAGAGATTAAGAGAAGGAAAAAGAAGTGAGGAAAAGAGGGATAGATATTTTCATGGTTTCTCTGTGGTTCCTTTCAAAGTACTCCCCTTGGGAAGCCATGCACCTATGCCAGCGCCTCATCCACCCTTCAGAGCACTTTTCCTAGGATGAGTTCACAACTTCCTTGTCAGACCTCCTATAACAACTCTTTTGGTCATTCCAGAAAAACAGTTCCAAAGTTGCTTTGAAGGGTGGCCTAGGTGCTGGCAGTGCGCACAGCTTCTGAAGGGGAGCATTTTGAAGCTGACCGTAGTGATATTCAGCTATGAGGTACATAACCCCTTTTCTCGGATGAGTTCATAAGCTGAGTTGTCCCATCTGTAAGCACCTATCAGATGCACTCTTGGAGAGGGCTGCGCTTGCTCCATGAGACTCCTGAGCTGAGCTCTTAACAGTACCTATAATAAAGTAACATTCTCTCAGGTTTTGCATGGGATTTCTGATTTCTTTAAGAGAAACTCCATTAAAAACTGAACGATATGTATCATACATATAAAGAACGTGACCTCTTGTAGACATTGTATTGTCTACTCTCGTAGCTGAAAAGGAAACTATCTTGAGTAATGACAGAGGCAGCTATAAATAATGTTTACTAAAACCATAGTCCAAAGCACATGCAGGTAAACATAAACTATGGATACTATAAAGTAATCCAAGCACATGTACATAAATATAAACGATGTGACCTGCAGATCTATTATACTGCTGATTCTAATGTGCTCTGACCGTATCTAACCTTCAAAATCAGTGCCAGTGACTATAGGGAGCTGGATGTTTACGGGTAAATTTTAACATTATACTGCTACTGAATAACAAGTAAGTGATCCAGGGGAAGGGTACAGGGTGAGCAAAATGACGAACATTAACCTGATTCTCACTTTCTTTTTTCTTTCTAACTTTTGCTATCTCAGAGAATTTGCTAATGTGTTAGCTCTCTATTCTGCTGAGACTTTCCGTTAGAAATAATACTTCTATACTCATTATTAATAATGCGACTGCCTTGGAGAAAATTCAGGCCAGTTACAACGCATGGTACAAAGCTATCTAAGATATAAGTGTAGGCGTTTCAGCTTGGGTCTTATCTCATTTGAAATTGAAATATGTTTGCAGTGCTTGAATGTGGGAAGATTAATTATCACCTCTGTTTCAAAATAAGCAGCAGTAGAAACCCATCACATGAAAATGTGGAAGTGACATTGTCGACAGCTAACAAGAGAGGTTTTCAGCTGGAAAAGGGTGCAAACAGAAACAAATGCATTCATATTTCTAATCTGCAGCCAAGCAAAAATAGTATTTGATACTGGCTGAGTTTGCCTAGAAAATGAGGGACCCATTTTGATTAGGATGCTAAATGCAGCAAGATGAACCATAGAATTCTGCCTCCCAGTTATACCAATGATTTCATGTTCCCAAGGTCAAGCTAACTCTGGCTTTTTTCCCCAGTAAGAGAAAAGAAAACATGAACAGCCCCATCACCAACTAGCAGTGTGGCCCTAGGCAAAGAAATTAATCTGTCTAAGTTTCAGTTTCCCCATCTACACAACGGACACAGTAAGGACATGCTTAACTCATAGAGTAAATGCAAGTCTATTATGTATTAGGATAAACAATTAACACAGCATCTGGCACGCAGTAAGAGCTCAATAATGATTAGCAATTGCTATTGCGAAGCCATCCTGCTCTGCTCTAAGGCCACAAAAACAAAAATTCTTCCTTCCCATATGAATGCAGCTCTATCTCAAGAAGTGAAGAAAATAAAAGTTTCAGTTGATCCCTCCTTTTTAAACTGCAGAGATTATAAGACATCATTTTGATGCTTGATGCTTGATTCCTGAAAGAGATCTCTTTTTTATTGTTGTTTTGAATGCCATACCAGAACTCCATAGTTAATATCAGGTCTTTAAGAAACGTCTGTGGGCCATTTGAACACTGGCATTGTGCATCCCAGGTCTCATTATGGAACCCTTTTGTTAATAGGAAGGTTTGAAGTTAGTAAGTCTGCAGCCGGTACCATATATTAAGATAATGAGATGAAAATGGTATAAATTCAAATCATTTGCCCCCTCTCCATCGCTATTTCTCTCTCAATTTATGTTATACAGTGACATAAAGTACCACCTTGAGAGGTAAGCCTGCCCCATGGTTAATCATTCGGATACATGCTAAAATACCTCACACTATAATTTAACATGAAGAACAGCTAGGGGTTGTGTTGAAACTGTCATGACTCACAGGAATCTACTAATTTTGTCCTGTTCACGTTCATTCTATAACTTTGTAAGAATTTCTGCCAACATTGGTGGGGGTGGCAACCATGGGAATAAAAAGAGAGAGAGAGAGAGAGAGAAAAAGAAGCTCTTTGTGAAATGGCATCCCTAGTCTATGCCATTGATAGCATCTTTCTGGTTCCCCGTGCAAGCTCTGAGCCACTTTAAGCCCTCCAGAGACAATTTCTATTATGTAAGTCGAGCTTCCTTCTATTAGGCTCTCCTATCTTTGGCAAAAGTAATCATTCTTGAAGCTGCAAGAGTTGACTGCTATCTTGATGTTGCTGGTGCCGAAAGAGGCAAACAAAGTCAGCCTGATTGTTTCAGATTTAGATTAGTCTGGAGTGCATAGAGAAACATTTTAAAATACTTATTTTGACTATCAAAGTGAGTCAATATGACAGCAGTCATCAAGGGAAAAATGTGCACCATGCAAACATCCCACAGCAACCAGTCCCAGCTACTTTGCAATAACACATTAAAGGGAAAACCACTTTCATGTAACTCAGTGAAAAAGAGAGCAGTTCTCAAAAGTCACTCTGGAAGGGTGCTGCCTGTGGCTCAAGGAGTAGGACACGAGCCCCATATACCCGAGGTGAGGAGTTCAAACCCAGCCCTGGCCAAAAACTGCAAAAAAAAAAAAAAAAAAGTTACTTTGGAAAAGGACAACCACGTATGCCAATCAGGATGGCACAGAGGTCAAAGGACTTTGGAAGTAAACTCTTAGAGCGCATAATTTCTTTGCAGTGTATCTGTGGTTTAATTCACATGTGTTTCCATGCAAAATGTAGCTATTTCTAAATCAGACACAAATTGGTGGATTCTGATTCATTATGTCCAAACACAATGGTAATTAACAGAAAGGAGACCAACAGTTTGGTAAGTAAACTGAGAAAAAATAAATCCACAATAAAATAAAAGCGAAAACAAAATGAACTAGTTATGATAAAATGTGTCTGCTGTTTCCATATCTTGGTAATTTTAAATTGAGCTGCAATAAACAATCTAGTGCATATGTTCTTACAATATGATGATTTTTTTCTTCTAGGTAGATGCCTAGTAGTGGGATTGTAGAGTCAAATGGGAAGTTTAATTTGAGTTTTTTTAGGATTCTCCATACTTTTTTCCAAACAGGCTGTATTAGTTTGCAATCTCACGAACAGTGTAAAAGCATTCCCCCCTCTCTACATCTGCGCCAGCATCTGCAAATTTGGGACTTGGTGATGTAGGCTAGTCTCACTAGGGTTATGTGATATCTCAGGGTGGTTTGATTTGCATTTCTCTGATGATTAGGGACAAGGAGCGTTTTTTCATATGTTTGTTAGCCATTCGTCTGTCTTCCTCAAAGAAGGTTCTGTTCATGTCTCTTACCCAGTTCTAGATGGGATCATTAGCTTTGTTTTTGATTAATTCTAGTTCTCTATAGGTCCTAGTGATCATGCCTTTGTCAGAGTCATAATACGTAAATAGCTTTTCCCATTCTGAAGGCTATTTGCTTTAAATATTGCGTCTCATTTGTTACTTTTTATGGTTATTGAAATTGACACAGAATTCTTCTTGATAAAATCTTTTCCTAGGCCAACATCTTCAAGAGTTTTTCCCACACTTTCTTCTAGGATTTTTATTATTTTGTGCCTTAGATTTAAATCTTTTATCCATCTTACATCAATTTTTGTAAGTGGTGAAAGGTGAAATAAAAAATATATCTACTGAAAGGAGTTTTAGAATTTAGTTCAAACACCTAAAAATCTGAATTTGTGAACAGAAAGCTACTTGGACCATTCTGGTCATATTACATGGTACCTTTTTAGATTTGTTACTCAGATGAGAAAATTCCCATTTATTTGAAAGGGAACTACATGACTTTTCACAAAACAATATATAAAATTAACAATATATTTTTGCTATAACTTCCCATAATAACCAAGTTTATTTTATATTTAATCAGTTTAAAGTGTCATATGATTTACAATTTCCAAGAGAAATTAAGTCACCAAGTGCTTATCCCATTAAAATATTGATATCTATTATGAATCTTTCATAATCTATAATTAGAATCTCTATTTTTAAGTAAAAATAAATAACAACAAAAACAAACCACCACCACCAACAAACCCTACTTATTTTGGCACAGGCAAGTATTTGGAAATGATCATCCTCAATATGTTCCCCAAAGGTAGAAACACACTGTCACACACTGCTGTGTGATGCGTTCCACATACACAGACATGAAGGCAAAGTGGGGTACTTTCATCATATTGATACTGGAATTTTGCTCTTCAGTAGGTCCGTGGTCTCAGGCATTCGAAGAATGAATGCACGGACTACAGATCAGTGGTAAGATAGGACTTTTATTAGAAGTTAGAAAGGAATACAGAAATGCACCAGAGCTTCTGGAAGGGGAAAAGAACTGAAGAACTCTCTCAGAGTCTCAGCATGGGCTCTTTTACCTAGGGGTCGTAAGTTGAGAGGATTACCCATGGCTGGCACTTGGTAACAAATGAATGAATGTAGCTCCTCCTTCACTAGGGCGAGGTTATCAAGTCCTTTACAGTCTTTGTCCCTGAGAAGGGATTAGAGTGTATGTTCCTATCCAACCACCCAAAAAAACCATCACAGGCTGCTTTGTTCATGATCTTATCAGAGCCCAGAGGGTGTGTCCCGAAAAGGCAGTCTGCTTGTGCCTGGAAATGTGGGTCTGACCTCTGAGCTCACCTAGGCCTAGAAAATGAGAGACTCCCTGTCTAACCCTGAGTGCTGAAATCCTGTATCAATATTAATTAGAAAAGAAAATTGTAGAAAGTACTCTTTCAGATCACGTGGAGAAAATATATAAAATCATATTTTAAATACTTTTAAAAGCTAATATTCAGCATTCTTTCTTCTATGTAATTTTGTCTTTCAAATGCCTTACCGCTTTATAGTTTGATTTCTATACTAAGCATTAAACGAATTCCATTTTTCCTGCAGAGATAGATATTAAAAAGAGATTAGAAAAGTAAGATAAGCATTAATCTAATTTGAGCAGCAGTCATATGCTTTTTTGGCATGTGCTCATAAGCTCCTGCCATGGGGCATACTTCTCATAGGAAAGCCTGAACCTCACCCCAACCTCAAAATAAGAGCTCATCTGGGACCAGCCTCCTTCCGACCCTCTCCTCCACACCAGGACTAGTTCAGGCCTGCCTTGTAATTCCTGACCTAGTCTTCCAAATAGAAGGAGAAGTGTCCTGCTACATTTTAGAGCCAGCCCACTTTCTGTGCTTCTAGATTTTTCTTTATCCTCTCCATCTCAAATCAGTTCTGGCCTTCTATTTGTTAAAGAAGCATTATTATTCTTTCTTCATTATCATGTAAGATTTGACTTCAGATGAAAATTTATTCCCCAAAGAACCTTCCTTATCACCTCACTCAGACAGTCTGAACCCCATGTTTCATTTTCTTCTCCCTCCCTAACTAAGACCTTTAGTTATAACAGTACTTTGCAAGAGTTAAAGGCATTCTGTGTTCTAATAGAAGAAATTCAATCGAATTAGTCCATCAAAAAAGGCTCTCAAATATATATATAGGAAGGAGAAGGCAGAGCTGAGGTCAGGAAAATAATAATATTTTTCCTTCTGTTTTCCTCTACAGTTGTCTTTGTTCTCCCCTATATGTAAAAGCAGCTTCAAAGCTCATTCCCTTCCTCCTCCCTCCAGAGGGGAAATGGCTCTTCCTAACTAACTCCATTTCCAAATAATTGTGGAGGATAGTAATTGATTCTGATTGGCTTAGTTTGAATATAAGATCAACTCTGTGCCAGGAACATGATGTATTAAAATTATCAAAACCTTCCAGAAACTGGACAAGATGGGGAAAAAGGGTTTCCAGAAAGAACCTGGTTGGGAAAAAAGAGTAATTGAAGGTGTGTGCCCATCAGAAGAAAGCCAGGGTAGGTGATATGGCAAAACATCTAATACCTGCTAAAACTGTGAACAGATAGTAGCTATGAGGGATAAAATTTATCAGATTAAACACATTAATATGTGTTCGTCTTTCTCTGCCACTTATCAAATATACCCATTGCATGAAGAAATAAAGCTGCTTATGATGGTTAATTTTATGTGTCAACTTGACCAGGCCACGTGGTACTCAAATATTAGATCAAATATTTTTCTGAGTGATGCTGTGGAAATGCTTTTGGATGAGATTAACATTTAAATCTGTGCACTGAGAAGAGCAAATTGGCCTTCCTAATATGAGTGGCCCTCATCCAATCAGTTGAACAAAAAGCCTGACCTGCTCCTAAGAGAAAATCCCTCCTGCCTGACTGCCTTCAAACTGGGAAACGGGGATTTTTACTGCCTTCAGAATTAAACTCCAAAGTTCAGCATCTCCTGACTCTTCAGCCTTCTGGCTTTGGGATCTGAAGTACACCATTAGCTCTCCTGGGTCTCTTGTTTGCCGTCTAACCCTGCGATCTTGGAACTTGTTGGCCCCCATAATCATGTGAACCAATTGTGTATGTACACTGTTGGGGGAGTGTACAGACCCAAATGCGTGCTGTGGTTCTGTTTCCCTAATGAACTTTGACTAATTTGCTACCCTCTTTGTGTGTTTACAGTCTCTGTGTGAAGTCCTAATGTTAAGAAAGAACACAGAAAGTTCTGAAACTCTACTGGGAGTACAAGATCTCTCTTTACTGGCTAGAGACAGTAAAAAGCCAACTTTTATTTCTCAAGGAGACATTCACATGCTCCAATGCAGTGCACAGAAGGAAACAAATCCCTAGGTCTCCAGAGTCCAAGAGTCCACTGGGTAGGAATGAAGGATAATCCAACCTTTTGTCATTGCCATTTCATGTAAAATTGAGCCTTAAGACAGTCTTAAGTCTTAAGGGCTGGAACAACAGCTTATTATTATATTTCCTCACCCCTCAATTCCAGCTCTTCTGCTATTGTTATTCATAGAGATTTTATGAAACTTACATAGCCTACTGCATATGAAAATGTTTCATAAAAATTGTGACACAGGAGAATGCTTCCATTGGAGGTAGCCAATAAAATTTGTTTCCATATTTTGTTTCTGTGCATAAAAGAATTGAAAAGCAGGCCTGAGATTGCTATCTTCAGAAAGCCCTACCTGCAAGGTTGGTCCTTGGCTGGCATCTGAGTGCTTGGATTTCAGAATCATTCTCAACCATTCCCTAGTTGATCAGATGGAGTCACTGTAACTAAATGTGCAAATAATATAGTGTATGCTTAAATCACTTGCTTTCTTTCTGGGAGCCTCCAATTTTTGTTACTACGGTATGCCTGCGTGACCATCACCCAGTAAAATCCTTGGGTGCTGAGTCTCTAATGAGCTTCCCTGATAGATAGCATTTCACATTTCTTATCAAAGTTCAGTGCTGGAAGAATTACTCACATCCAGTTTGATGCCACATGGAAAGCATTTTTAGAAACTTATACCTAGTTTCCTCTACACTTGTCGCTACTTGCCTTTCCTTTTGGTAATTTTGCTAAAATTTGGTAAATTTTATCATTTAATAAATCTTAGCCATGAACACTACTACATGGTGAGTGCTGTGAGTCCTGGTGAATCACCAAGGTGGTGTTGGAAAATCCCTAAACAGTCCTCTAACTTCCTAACCACTTGCCTCAAATTTAAATCAATCTTCATATATACCGGCTTTTTTCTTATTTTTATGTATTCTACACAGATACTGCTTGCCTAGGGATTATAAACATGAATATATACCGCAAGTAATTTTGGGTTTAGAAGAGCAATCTTTCTTTCTATGAAAATTTGCTAGTGGGGCTAGTTACCTAGATAAAGAAAATATGACCCTATATTGTATATATCAATTTTAAGTCTATATTCCTAGTTAACACAACACATTTGGTTATTTTACATATGTAATTGAGTCCCAAGGGCTTATGTCATAAGCATAATTATAACATTTTTAGTCTACAGAAGTTTTAAGGCCGATAAAACCAAGATGCTAGTCTGAACCATGCAAAAACAATAAAACAAATCAATAAAAACTCATAGAATACTGAGCTTTGAGCAATGCTCTTTTATGATGCATTATGAATTAATATGAGTGAATAAATTATGAAAAAAATGAGTAAATAAATTATAAAATCCACATGAAAGTAACCGGATGAGGTAACTTGGCAAATGGGATTATAATTTTTGCTTTAGACCCTTTCTAATGACAGCTAATTATTTACTCTCACTAATAATATTAATCCTTTATTTTTATGATTTTATTTCAAAGTAGAATTCATTCATTTATTGTTGAAATATTTTCTTCTTTCCTCAATCTGTCATTTAAAAGACTGTCTTGAACACCATGGTTTACCATGACCAGATATTATTCATAGAGAGTAACATTCTTAAGATGGTAGAAATGCAGGTCTTTTCTCTTCCCAAAATGCACAGGTTTTATCAGCACAGAAAGTAAAAAGTCCTACTAAACTCAAAAATAGGGTTTAAAATAGGTAATTGACTTAGGTTGCTCACTAGGGTCTTGAGAACTATAGAGGACTATAAAGTTATAACAACTGCACCTCCATATACAACCTATTTTCTCTGGCAAGGACATAACAAAATATATACATTTCCCAATTTCTCTAGACCTTTCATCCTCCAAAATTTCTGATATTTATTTGCTAAAAAGTAAAGCATAAGCAACCAGCCACAATAGGAGGCAGGGATGAAGAATTAGTAAAAAACAACCTACTTAGTAATGAAATCTACTATTGCTACCCCACCTCTCTAGCCCTACTCCCTTCAGCTCCTATAGGAAGACTCTTCTCCCAGCGAGACAGGAAAGCGCAAATGTTCCTCTCAACTGGGTTCAGAGAAATGATCTAGTCATTTGAGAATGGCCTAACTATGAAGAGACATGCCCCTTCCTGGTTGTCCAGCAACAGACCCTATGCCACCCATATGCTCAGAGCTGACAATCTGTGTCTTATTCTTTATTGATAAATACTGTTTTGTTATTTTTAATTAATAAATGGCATTTTATTTATTCTTTATTGATAAGACATTTTCAAAATTACTGATAGTTGAATGTCATTAGACATTTGAAATTTCTCAAAAAATGAAAGTTAGAGGCTAAGTAACTCCTCAAAAGGAACTCAGAGTGGCTGGGCACTGTGGCTGATGCCTGTAATCCTAGAACTCTGTGAGACAAAGGTGGGTGGATTTCCTGAGCTCAGGAGTTGGAAACCAGCCTGAGCAACAGCGAGACCCCGTCTCTAAAAATAGCCAAATGTTGTGGCAGGTGGCTGTTATCCCAGCTACTGGGGAGGCTGAGCAAGAGGATCACATAAGCCTAAGAGTTTGAGGCTTGAGACACCAGGGCACAATACCAAGGGCAACAAAGTAAAACTCTGTCTCAAAAATAGTGAGTGAGCTGTGAGATGGCAGAGCCCTCACAGCCTGGAGAACATTCACACAATTAGCCCCCAACTGCTTCTCCTCCCCCACAACAGCCACATTCCTTTCTTCATGCCCCCTGTGCTAGAAGTCATATAGCTCTTTCTTTGTCCAGCTAACTATGCAGAAACCCTGATCTTTGCCTTCCTACTTTTAAAAAGTGTCAATGAAATTGAGTAGAAACTAAGTCACAAAGTTCTTCTTTTGTTTTGTCCACTATGCTGAGATCCTCATGATCTTGCCCTTCTTACTTCTTGTCATATGTTAATGTAGTTTAGTAGAAACCATTAACGTGATGATTTGTCTTTATTAAAGTCATTTATATATTCCAATTGAACTGTAAGACCAAAATTATGTCTTTTGTTTATGCTATTTCCCCATATTGTCTATGCTACTTCCCTGACAACCCAATACAGATACTATAAAAGAAAGATGATTTTGTGCTTTGGTGCTGGCTATAGCCGTCAGCTCAGACAGTCCTCCCAGTCCCATCCTTTCTTTCCATCTCTTCTCTTATGCTGTATTTTTCTCAGTCCCCATAAATTCCACTCTGGTTCACTTCACTTCCCTGGACTGGTTCGTGACAAAAACAAGAAAAGGAACTCAGAAAAAATAAAGACAAAAAAAGTCTAAAAATTTTAATACAGTCAAAAATAGGGTGAAAGAGCATGATTATATAAAAAAGTAGCCTTCAGCAAATAAAAATAAATAAATTTCAGAAATACAACAGTAACAAAGTATTATTTAAGAACTATTCAAAGATGGAGCTGAAGAAATCTCACAGAATATGAACTCAAAATTTAGAAAGAAAAAACATACAAAAGCATTTAAATTAAAGGAATAACTGTACATGTTGGAGAAATTAGAAGATAGGTTGGATAAACAAGTCTAGAGATCTATGAGGGCTCTAATGAACATGGGATTCATGCTAAGTAAGTGTATTTTGGCTGGTCTAGTCAAAAACAAACCAAAAAAATGTGGGTAACTATGTGAGATGATAGCTATATTAACTTGCTATAACATGATGTATAGCTTAGATATACATATAAACTTAGTTTTTAAAAGAGATAAAGCAGAAAAAGTGAGTAATCTTTCATAACTGAAAGACTTGTATCTATAGATTTAGAGGGCCTGCCAAACATCACATGGTAAATGAAGAAAGACCCACAACAGGACACATCAATGAAAATTTTCAAAACAGCATGGATAAGGTAGAAATCCTAACATATCTACATTGGTAGAAATAACAAATGAAACAAAGATTAGGAAACTACATCCCATTTCTTGAAAGCAGCACTAGAAGCCAAAATATAATGGCATTTAAGACTCCCAAAACATTTAGGAAAAAATATTTTTAACATAGAATTCTGTATATAACCAAAATTTAATCAAGGGTTAAATAAAGATATTATTAATAATACAGAGCAAAGGATGAAAAAATTAATCTGCATTTATCCATTCTGTGTTCACTATTGGACGATTCATTCAATATAGGGGAAGAGTCAATGTAGGAAAAGAAATGGCATCTCTAAACACAAGGCAATCAATAGGAAAAAGGGAAAGAAAAAATTCTTAAGTCATGATGAAGTGAAGTGAAAGGAGGAATGCACGTGTCAAGTCTGGAGCACACATACGGGTTCTCTGAAGGAATATCTGGCCCAAGAATATGGACCCTATACTTTACTGATATGTTTGACCCCAAGGAGAAAAATTTATGTGCCCTATCAGAAAGCTTGAGGAATATTTTATAATATGAAAAACTTCACAAGAGAAAAAAGTAGGACCATTTTTAATATTTAGAAGAAAAATTTTACAGTAAAGAAATGTACAGATTGTTTGGTGTATGGCTTAGGAGTGAATTATATTTATATGGCAATAATAATGACTGCAATATTGATTTAACCAAAATGTTACATATTATTTTGAGAGCTTTGAAGGAAGGAGTATATATGCGCATTTGTGTGTGAGAGAGTGGGGATGTGGTGTGTCACAGTGAATTAATTCTAATTTTCTATATGCTATCAATAAATATATGCTATCAATAAATTATATTATTTCTAAAATTAGAAAATCAAAATATAGCAATTTAATCTCATTATAATTGCTCAAGTAATATATAAATATTGTACATATATTACATATATTTTGAAGAAATATTTTATTTAAAAAGTCACAAAAAATTAAAGTAAATAGTGTAAAAAGTGTAATTTAGAAAAATTAAGAAAACCCTAAATGAAATAAAATTCAATACACGATTAAGCTAAAAGTAAAAACTATAGATGATTTTTATTAATAATATAGTATTTTTAAAGCTTCTAATATAATTATAGCATAATATAATTCATAGTAAATTTGAATGCTTGAAACAATCGGGCATTCAAAAGGAGTCTTATTTTTTTCACATGTCTCTTAAAGCAAATAAAGAGATTCAGTTACACTATCTTTGGCAACATTTATTAAAACCCCTTCCTGCCATGCTTGTAGACTATGAAATGCTAAATTACTTGATGCCCACAGCTACTACACAAACCTGGTATTCATGACAATTCATTGCCTTTGCCTTAGTATAACTGACATGGATGTCTCAAAATTAACCTAGAAGTAGAACGTTATCAATTTACAGGTTTTATATGTGCTTCATTAAAATTTTTAAATCCAATAATAAAAAACAAAAGAAGAAGCTAGGCTTCTCACTTGAGTAACTCTAAGCATGATTGTGGACGTCCAATAGACCACAATAGACAACTCCCACCTGCCTGCACAATTAGCAAACAAGAGAGGTGATGATGATGAAACTGAAGTATGTATTTAAAAACAGAGCATATGACTTGGAATTAAATTGAGAGGAGATAATGTAGATTACATGATTATTATACATACTGCACTCCAGGGTATAAGGAAAAGTCAATAAGCCATCGCTCCTATCAATTGGAATGGACAACAGATAGAAATAAGAAAATGCATTTGAGCAGCCAGAGTTGAAGTTTGAGTTAATGTGCAGGACCTAATTTCCAGGTACCTGGATTGAACTATGATGCACAAGCCTTTGCATTTTATGAGACTGTTACTCACATTCAAGTTTCAAAGTATGGTATCCTCTAAAGCAGTGGTTCTCAACCTTGCTAATGCTGCAGCCCTTTAATACAGTTCCTGTGGGTTGCGACAGGTTTGAACCTGCCACCTTTGGTATATGGGGCTGGCGTCCTACTCGATGAGCCACAGGCGCTGACCCAGTCTCCCCTTTAGAGAACCACTGCTCTAAAGGGATGGAGAGTAGAGTTAGTAAATATGAAATTTCCAACACTAAATCAAAAGTGTAGTTTATCATATATCAAACAAGAACCAGTGCAGTTGATCAAAGTTTGCACCTAATCAACAGTTTTGCCATCTAAACAGTAGCTTGTTTATGACAGAATGAAGAAACTTGGAGAGCAAGTGGCAATGAGATCACAAAAGGCATTTTCCATAGCTTGTAGAGAATCGAATATTTTTCCTTGCAAGAAGTGGTCCAAAGCCTGGAAAAAGTAGTAGTCAGTTGCTGCAAGATCAGACCTGGTGAATACAATGGAAGACAAAAAGTTTCCAATTACAGCTTCTGTATTTCGAGCAGCATTGTTTGTGTGACAGGTGACCAAGCATTATCTTGCAAGAGGATTGGCCTGTCTCTATTGACCAGTGTTGGCTGCTTAACCCCAAGCATCTGCATCATTTCATCCAATTGGTTGCAGCAGACATCTGATGTAATGAGTTGACTAGGTTTCCTGAAGCTGTAGTGGATAACACCAGCACTGGACCACCAAACTGACATCATTAGCTTTTTTTTTTTTTTTGGTCATTAGCTATTTTTTATGAATATTCAGTTTGGGACTGAATGACAGAGACCCTTTATGTTGATCTAACCATTGTGCCAAACACTTGCAAATTGTCAAAAGTAACCCATTTTTTTCATCACATGCAATAATAAGATGTAGAACAACAACATGGATTTCTTATATATGCATGGTTGTACCATAATTGCTCTACAAAAAAAACTGGAAGCTAATCACAAGACAAAATGTACTTTTTAAAGAATGAGGATGGGGGCGGTGCCTGTGGTTCATCGAGTAGGGCGCCGGCCCCATATACCAAAGGTGGCGGGTTCAAACCTGGCCTCGGTGAACTGCAAAACAGAAAAAAATAGCCAGGCATTGTGGCGGGCACCTGTAGTCCCAGGTACTCGGGAGGCTGAGGCAAGAGAATTGCCTAAGCCCAGGATTTGGAGGTTGCTGTGAGCTGTGTCTACTGAGGGTGAAAAAGTGAGACTCTGTCTCTAAAAAGAAAGAATGAGGATGAACTTTCACAACAGGAATAAAACAAGAAGTGTCAAAGTGAAATGTCAAATACAGCAACTGTCAAACAGTATAGAAGGAAATCGGACATTTCATACTTAATACCTTAAATACATGTGGCATTGTTTACAAAATTTTCACATTCTCTAAATTCACATTTCTCTGAATAAATCTCTAGATTTATTTCTTCCTTTAAAAAGGAGGAGGTGTTATAAACCTGGAAGAACTTCCCTTTTGCAGTAGTGTGTTCTAATGCACTGAGTGAATTTGAAGTCAAGCACGTTCCAATTTGGAGTTGCTTTACTCCTGTCACTCTGACTGACACTACTGTGATCTACCCAGGTCTTGGGAGTCTTTCTCTGTGGGACTTAAAATTATAGCTCAGACCTGAGAACGTTTGTCTGTTGTCCAATTCAGAACATACAAATTCAGAGAAAATTCATTTCTGCAGTCTCAAGACTTTGCCTTATTTCTCATCACTTAACATGTGATGCACAATAGTTTCAGAACCATTTCTATAGCTCTTCCCCTCCAAATAGCTTAGTGAAATTCATATGTTACCTTGCAAATATTTAACATTTTCATATTCTTTAAGAATATTTTGTCATTCATAGATAACAGCTCACTTATAACATCTGACTTATAAGTCACAGGATTAAGTTATCCATGTGATGAAACACAAGGAAGAAACAACTGAGTAAGGTTAGACAATTTTGTTGCTGTGAAGACTTAGAGTAAGTCATCCCAAGAAGGATTAACAATAACCATTTATTGTCTAGTGGAATGTAAAGTGAAGCCTTTTTGTCTTACCCAGGGGATGTGATCTGACTGTCCATGAAGGGGGGCAGTCCTTTGTGAGAATCCCTTCCTTGTAAACTTGGACCAACAGACGTGACTGCCTCGATGGTGGGTTAGAAGAAGCAATGTACAGCACACCAACAACTGCAGTTTCCCTAAGTTGGTTCTCAATCACTGGAGCCTCCAAAATCCCTACAACTGGGTTCCATCTAATATTCCAATTGCGATATACCATTTTTTTTTATAATTTTATTGAATCATAATTCTGTACATTGGTGCAATCATAGGGCACGATTCATATACATTCAGAAATGTTTTGATCGTACTGTTACAGTTAGCCTTCATGGCATTTTCTTGATCACTATATAAAGAC
>CAUYON010155116.1:0-11795 GCA_963573935.1 Arctocebus calabarensis | reverse complement strand
ACATTTCTGGTTTTGGGATTTTGTTATGTAGGCTAATCTTACTGGAGTTAGATGATATCTCAAAGTAGTTTTCATTTGCATTTCTCTGATCATTAAGGATGGTGAGCATTTCTTCATGTGTCTGTAGGCCGTGCGCCTGTCTTCTTTAGAGAAGTTTCTCTTCAAGTCCGTTTCCCACCCTGAGATGGGATCACTTGCCCTTTTGTTGCCAATACACTTGAGTTCTCTGTGTATTCTGGTTATTAAACCTTTGTCTGAGACATAACCTGCAAATATTTTCTCCCATTCTGAGGGCTGTCTGCCTGCTATACTTACTCTGTTCTTAGCAGTGCAGAAGCTTTTTAGTTTGATCAAGTCCCAGTAGTGTATTTTTGATACTGCTTCAATTGCCTGGGGAGTCCTCCTAACAAAAAATTCACCCAGGCCAATTCCTTCGAGAGTTTTCCCTGCTGTTATAGTTTATTTCTAAAGCAACTTCACTCCAAAGAAGATGTTCCAGAGAACACTCTCAGCTTCGAGAACGTCACGGTTTCTATACTAGGCTGAGCAGTATCTCGCACTGGCTGGCCAGTTACTAGCCCAAGTCTCTAAAGCTTACCCAGGCTGGTCTCTAACCTACTCTGATACCCAGAACTCTGGCATTCCTAGCAATATCATTTCTTCTCTCTGAATTTTTTGTAAACTCATGGTTTGAAAGATTGGGGATAAGGCAATCACCTCCCACCTAGCTCCCTTTCCAGATAGTTCCTGGAAGATTGGAGAATAGTCTTTAGTGAGCTCTGATGTTATTTCCTCAGACATGTCCACACTGATCCAGGTTGTTTCTGGTCATGTTTATTATTGTTACTTTTAAAGAGCTTTCATTTTGTAACATTCAAAAAATTTTCACTTCTATTTCTTTCTTATTTCACTAGCCAAGTTTAGTTGATAATTTTTACATCTTTTTTTCAAAGAGATATACTATTATCTCTAATTTTATTTGGATTATGGTATTTTAGCTCTTCCACTTCCTTCTTTAATTTAGGTTTGTGTGTGTTTATTCTTTGTGTTACCTTTGCTTATATTCTGACCCTTCTTTATTTGGAGTTTCTCTGCATATGTTCTATACTGTCTCTTTTCTGATAATTAGCTTATATTTGAGTGGAGCCTAAATTTGCTATAAAATACCCTAAGGAGGGCAGAGATTAAGGGTCTGGCAAAGGCAGAGGAGGCCAGGAAACATGAAGGGAGATAATTCACAACTTTGATCTGAATGTTTCCCTACAAATAACCTTTCACTGAGTCAGTTACATCCTTTTCCTATGTCTCTTATGATTTTTTAGCATTCACTTTATGGGTTCATCACTCTCCTATTAGCTTCTCACTCTCCTATTGATACATATCCAGGAGATAGACAATGAAAATGATGGGTAAGCTCATTCCTCCTTGAGTATGATCTTCTTTTATCTATGGGACATACCTTAATTCTCTTAGATTGTGTGTCTCCATTCAAATGCCCACTAAATAATTAGCAGTTGAGAACAGGGTGCTTTAATTAATTAATTTATACAACACTCTGATTTTGTTTTGTTTTGTTTTTATTTTTACAGAGTCTCACTCTGTTGCCCTGGGTAGAGTGCTATGGCATTGTCATAGCTCACAGCAACTTCAAATTATTGGGCTTAAGTGATCTTCTTGCCTCAGCCTCCCAAGTAGCTGGGACCACAGGTATGCACCACCATGCACCACTAGTTTTTCTATTTTTTTTTAAGAAGAGATGTAGTCTTTCTTGCTCTTGCTTAGGCTGGTCTTGAACTCCTGAGCTCAAGTGATCTACCTGCCTCAGCACCCAGAGTGCTAGGATTACGGGCATGAGTCACAGTGCTTGGACAGTATTTTGACACAGTATGTGGCAGGGACATCTTATATTTTGAGCTTTGGCACTTTGACTATTTCCTTGTTTCAAGGAAGACTAATTTACCCTTTTATTTTATTTAATGGTTTTTGGGCATGTGTATGTTTTTCTGACATCTTCCCCAAATCCCTAGACTTGTATTTTTATGAGGTTTCATCAAAATCTTTGAAAAAAATCTATCAGAAGATGAACATGGAGCATAGGACAGACCCCCTAAACATAGATCAAACCTGTAGTCTGTGGCTGGCTGCCTTATGCCTTCCCCTCAGCTTGTCTTTGAGACAGCATGTGTCATTCATAGAAAGGAGCACCCTCAGTCACCACCATCCCCAAGGAGTGTTCCAAACCTCCCCAGGTTTTGTGGTCTGAGTCCAGGTAACTCTACTTCTTAGTTATTCTCCAGATTTCCTAAGCGACAGTTCTTATGGTGGCATGTAGAACTCTCCTTATGATGAATAATGAAGGAGACATCCATCTCCTCAGACAGCAGCTTTACTTAGACATAGGTTTGTGGTTGAGCCTGACAGTCCAAGAAAACACACACAGAGCAGTGTGCCAATATATTTCCAAATTTCTTGGCTATTCATTTCCTTCCACAAGAAGACAAGTGGCAAACAGAAGAAATGACTTTATGGCCAGGGAAGCACAGAGTCAGGGAAGTTGCAAGGGCAACTTTCCTGAGGCCACTCTAAGCCCTTGCAGGGGATGTGTGTTCTTCAGTAAGTAGTTGTTTTGTCTCTTCATTGAAAGGTTGGCTGCAAAACCCCATCAGAATCAATATTATCTGACATCTAAATCATATAACCCTATTATTCTAATTCCATTCTCACTTTTTCATAATTTGATTTCCTACACAGTGTGTCTAAGTGATCATATGTGACTATTTATCCTATTGACATTAAAGGTTTCCTTGGTAGTTAACCTTCTTCTTATAAGTTGGGTTAAGAATTCTGAGTAAGCTCTGATAGCAAAGGTATCCTAACTTAGTCTCCAGAGCAAAGATGAAGTGGGAAATCTGAAGCATGCAGGGCTGATGACAGTCCTAGAATGTGGTCAATACATCAAAGAAGTATACCTGAAGGGAGTCTATCTTGGAGGCAAAATACTCTTCCTTGGAGTGGCTGCTTCAGAAGGACAGAAACTACTTAAATTTGAACCCCCACAGTGGATACATGGATTACCTAGAAGAAAAACTGATATGACATCCAAACACTGGTAGCATTAGAGTCACTTAATGATTATATTAGCATGACTCAGCCTAATCATCACAAACAACCCCAAGAAGTTTCTAAGGCTATAATAATTTTAGCCAATAGGTTATCTCTTGAAGAGATCAAAGCTTTAAAAAAAAAACAAAAAAACAAAAAACAGAGTTGCTATTTTATTCACCAAGCAGAAACAATTTTTCATTGTGGGAAGGTAAATAAGTATTTATATGCAAGATTTGTTTCACTTATTTAGATGAGTGTCAAATAGAAAATACCTTGGGATATTTTAAATTTAAATAAAAAGATTGAAATAATTATCTAAATTTTATAAAAAAATGTTTCTACCCTCACTGAAGTAAAAAAAATCCACAAACTGAACATTATTTATATACATGGCAGTATTATGAGTGATTAACATGTAATAAACTCCTTTAATTCTTACAACTACAAGATCAAGGATAATCTTGTTCCATTTTATAGATGAGAAAATTGAGATGGTGAAAATATGTTACTTAGCCAAAGTCATTGGGCTAATATGTCATAGAGTTGGAATACTAACCAAGGTCTGTGACTTCCTTGGAGAAGAAAAAAAAATTATTAGTATGTCAATGCTTTTCAGTCAGAATTGCCAGGGACACAGATGAGATTAAAATTTGGGTTTACTATTTTTTGCAGTCAGGAAGAATGCACACCGTGGACAATCACGGAACATTTCAGTAGGAGGGTTTTAAAAATAATTTATTAATATTATAGGATTTAGCTGGGTGCGGTGGCTCATGCCTGTAATCGTAGCACTCTGGGAGGCCACAGGTTGTGGATTGTTTGAGCTCAGGAGTTTATGACCAGTTTGAGCAAGAGCAAGACCCAGTCTCTAAAAAATTACCCTGTTGTGGCAGGTGCCTGTAGTCACAGCTACTTGGGATACTGGGGCAAGAAGATCACTTGAGCCCAAGAGTTTAAGGTTGCTGTAAGCTATGATGCCATGGCACTCTGCAGAGGGTGACAAAATGAGACTTTGTCTCAAAATAAAAAATTATAGGATTTAGGCTTTGGTTAGAGAATTTGGAGAAAATTTTAAGGAAGTAGGACTTTATTGGAGATTGAATATTATTGAAAACCAGGAGCATTTCTATGATTGGGTATCTCAATCTTACCTGTAGGGAGGGAAGACTAGAGTCAGGATAAAATTGTAATGGTAAGGTAGTAACCATCACTCATATTGGCCAGCAGAAAGGGATGTGTGGTATTTTGTGGGTGGCACAAGGACTTTGCTTATGTCCGTTTAGACAAAAGTGGCCTCGTTTTGTCTGAATAATCTTGTGTGATGCTGATTTCCATGAGATTATTTACATCCAACAGAAGAAAATGCGTGGCTTGTCTGTAAGTGCCAGGCCAGCTTCAAACAACAGGGAGGCCCATAAGTGTAAGAACAGTTCCTTGTTGTCAGGGGCTACTATTTGTTTTTTCAACTAGAACCATGACATTATGGCAAAGCAGCAGCAGTAGCTGAGCTGCAAAATCATGACCCCAAGAGTTCTTACACTCTCTCTCCATTGGCCAGAATGACTTCTAAGTTTCAGGTCAACCTAAATCTGCAGTTGAGGCATAGATAACACAGATTTCCAAGGGACTTCTGAACGGGCATGATTTATGAGAAAGGGTTGGGACAGAGTGAGGGCAACAGCAAAAGCAAGACCTAAAAAGAGAGAGAGGGAGAGGGATCACGTCCAAGATGGAAACTGAAATCTGTCAAAGGTAGCCCCGTCCCATTTGCTATTTTCTATTCATTAGAATCGTGTTACTAAGTTCAGCCCACTTTTCAAGGGGAGGGAAATTAAGCTCCATTACCCGAAAGAACACATATAAAGAATTTGTGGGCATGTTTTTTAAACCACCAAAAAATATATTTATTGTTTTAGCCATTTTTTGTACTGTTTTTGGACATATACCACATTCTTTTATAACTATCAAGACAAATTGCATGTTACACATTTAACCTTAATGAAGTTCACACAAATGCACCAGTGTGTTGGTATGTGTATGTGTGCCGTGTGTGCATGCGAAAAATGGAGAGAGAGAGCTAATTCTTATTTAAATAGTGCAGGAGAAAGAAAATACAATACATGCTACTTAATTGGATTCAGGTTTGAAGTAGCCAGATATAAAATGGATTTGAAGGAATACTGTGGAATATTCGCATGTGTGCTGGCTATTAGATATTGCTAAGGAGAAGGTATGTTAAGTATGATGATGGTACTGGGCCATGAAAAAAATGTTCTTTTTCAAGAGTCACAGACTGACTTTTGGGGATGAAATACAGTATCTGTAGTTTATTTTCCAATTTTAGCCTCCCCCCTCAAAGGTGAAGCAAATATGCCAAAATGAACATATTCAACCTTAGTTAAAGTTACATGAGTGCTTGGTTTAAATTTTTCTACTCTCTTGTGTCTAAAAATTTATAATAACATGTCAACAAAAAGCAAGGAAATTAAAAATCAGTGCAGCCAAGTTGGTTTCCACTCAGAGGCACAGATCAGGGAGTGAGGTCAGGGTGAGCTTCCGGCAGGGTGAGCGTCTTCCCCTGTTGAAAGAAACCCATAAAACGGTGTTTTATACATGTTTGTTGATTTGTGTACACATAATTGATTATATTTTACTTCACTGGCTATTTTAGGGATTTTGAAACTATGTTTGATGTCATTTGAGTTTTGCCTGTTACAATGCTATCAGGACTGAAGTTGAAGTGACTGTTTTAATAAGGACATTCATGGATGCCACTCCAGGAGGCATGCTTTTCATCTGTGTGTTCCAAGCAACGGCAACACAGGATTCTCTTTGGGTCTCAGTCTGCCCAAATGATACAGTCCCAAGCAGAGAGTTAGCATGTGTGAAAAAAGGCAACCACCAAGTTGGACAGTTGCATACAGGGTGCCAAAAAATGTATCCACAATTTAAGAAAGGAAAATAAAAACTGTATTAAAATTGGAAGACCTGATATATACAGATAATGTTTGTTATCTTGGATATTGTGTGTGGTGTCTCTTGTCATTGCAGGAGTCAGATGTGAAGTATTAGAATTTTAATGCAGTTTTTTTTCTTTCTTAAAATGCTATCCGTTTTGTAGGCACCCTCTGTATCTCACCGTTCCCTGGGTGGGGAAGTTTCAAAGGAGTGGCTGGCATGTAGCTGAAGTCCCTGAGTTGCCGATCTCAGCGTTGGACGCTGACTGCGTGGGTTCGCAGGCTGAGTAAACCACACGGGGGGGGGGGGGTCCGCCAGATAAGAGAGTGGGGGGTTGGGAGGAACGCCCAGCAGGGGGGCAACAGGCAGAGCAGGAGGTCTTGGAGGGAGCGGGAAAGGAAAGGCGACTGTAATTGAGGACGGAGCCAGAGACCATGTTGAATTTAGGGTCAGAAAAATCTGTTGTCTAGATGAAGAATTAAATAGAGCAAAGACAATTGTTGCTCCAACTCCAGGCTTCACTCATAAAACAACGTGGGGTAGGTCTGCAGTTACGGAGTGGAAGACACCTCGTGCCTAATTGATCCTTTTGAGCGTTTACCTGTAATGACGGAATTAAAACATGATCTGCACCGCGCTCCTGCTGCAGCGCTCGGAGCGTGCAGGGCACGGGGGCGATCGGCTCTTGCGCCCCCTCCCACGAAGACAGCAGCGCGCCAATCTGTCACAACTGTCCTGTGCATCCATGGGGCGGGGACTCCATCGTGTTCATTGTGACCCCCATTTGGAGCGTGTTAATTTAAGCCCCTTAAAATGGTTTCCCCTCCAAATCCTTCCTTTGTGTGTGCTTGTGTGAACTTCTCTCCTAAGTCTCAGAGTGTAGCCCCTTAGACACCTCTGCTACTCCGTAACTTCGCGATGGATGTTACCGTGTGGCAGCAGAATCTCTGCCCTTCTGCTGCCACAAAGCTGATGCACATCCACGTGCCAGAATGCCAAGAAATTCCCCAGGATCTCGCCGTGGCCTTGCCGGCTTGGCAGGGCTGTGCTGTACTTTGCTCACTGCTTGTCAGAGACTATTCAGACTATTGAGGGTCCAGATGACATCTGGCTTCTCAGCTCCCCCGGAATCCTGGCTGCAGAGCTTATCAGTGCATTATTCATCAAAACTGATGATGCAAGATGCAGCATGCTGTCTGAAGCCGAGTGCACCGGCAGAGAGGCGTCGGCAGCAGCGCCCGGTGCGCTGTGAGCAGCGTGCGATCAATAGTCCGGGTGCGCGTTCACTTCCTGCTGATGACTATTCCCTCTGGTACATTTCTGTATATTTTTGGGTTCCCTGTACTACCAGCTGTGCAATTTTTCTTCCTCTGTTCCTCTTACCAGCCCTGATAGAGCAGAAGGATCAACATTTTTGTGTGCTGGGTGTCAAATCAAATAATCAGACGACCAGAAGCGGCGGCAGCACTGGCAAAAGGATACAGTTCTAAGCATTTCCAAGTGTACTCGGTAATAAAATCAAATGAGCTGAGCTGATATTCAGACTTCCTGCTACTTGACTCAAATTAAACAATGCCAATCCTCTCCTTTGCTCTTTTTCAAATAACAAACAAATCATGGGCTCCCCTCCTCCCTTCTCCATTTGGCGTGTGCGCGCACATGCCCACGTGTGCGGCTGTCTGTGAATCCTGTTCCCGAGAAGTAGAGGGAACTTGGTTTCCTTTGTTAATGACAAATGAGACGTGTTAGCCTTTCCCCGTGCCAATGATGTTATTAGGAATGGCACAAGATGTTCTAGAATCAATACTGAATTCCACCTCATTATATAAGAGATAAAGAAATTAATTTTCACCTGAAAGTTGAGCAATTATCTATTATCTCTTACAGCCTTTAGAATTTTATTATTTATTGTTATGAAGAAAAAAAGCTTTTCTTTTTTTTTAAGACATAAGGAAAAATAGATACTCAAATGGATATAAAAGCTCGTTTTAAATATTCAGGTCGGTCTCATGTCTTAATAAACTTTTTAGCAATTATCTTTTAAAATATTACAAAATCTTTAATATTTTAATATTCTGTGCATTTTGGGATTTTTAAGGGCTCATTCAGAGGCTCCAGTGCCTTGGGCAGCTGTGAACTCTGGTTATTTGAAGGTGGGTGACCAGCATGCACCCTGGTTTAATAACTGTGTTTTTCATCACTGGTAGGCCCGGCTATTACTGCAGCTCAAAATCATGATTACTACAAAACATTAATTGGTCTTCTCTGCCTCCATACCTCTTAGGCATTAAAAGAAAAGAAGGATTATTTATTTTTAGGGTGAGTAAGTACAGTTAGACTGATTTCTAGTTGATAGTGACATTACTCTGTTGCACTGAAGTCCTGAAAAGGGAAGTCCCAATTCTAGAACTTGCTTTGGACACAGGACTTGCTCTGCACAGATTTGATATCCAGCCCCCGACAAATGAAGCTCTCTGTCCCCCGGGCTCTGCCCTGAAACACAACTTAAAACGGGATGAACACACAGACAACACATCATGAATTGGCATAGTTGTAGATAGGACTGGAGTAATAAAGTCAATTATTAGCATACTTACTGAACTCCCCAAATTCAGTTTTGGACAGTTTTGGTTCAATCATGGACTCTCAATTCCAATTGCCTCGGCTTGAATCCTGGCCCTGCCATTTTCTAGCTCTGAGGCCACCAATACAGTTAATTAATCTGTCTGTTGTTCAGTTGTATTTTATGTTAAATGAGGATAATATTACTCAGTCATAGGGTTATTGTTAGGAATAAATTGAAGCATATGATGTAAAGGATTAGCAAGCAGGTGACACCTGGTAAGAGGTCTCTGAAAGTTATCTATTATTACTAGTGACCAGCAAACCAAGACTTTGTAGTATTATTTCCATTCAATTCTGTTGAACTTCAGTAGTATTATTGAGTACCTAATACATTAAGGCACTGTCCTATGTAGTGAGGGATAAAAATATGATGAAATATGGCTCTGACATCCAGGCGTTTAGCATGGACAGCATGGAGTTAGACACATACACGGCTGACAGCAATGAAGGAGTTGGAAATACCAGAACAAAAGCATGGGCCTTGTCTGCAAACCATGAACTCTGGGCCAAGAGGTCCCTGCTTCTTCCATGAGGTGGGAAGGAGGGGGGTGGAGGAAAGCCAGGTGATCGTTTGAGCTGGTTGTGAAAGTGTAAGCCAGAATGTAAGGCCTGGAGGCGTGACAGAATGTTCTAATGGAATACGATGAGCAGGGAGCTGGGGGACTGTGTGGATTGTTCAGGTCTGACGCTCATTAAGCATCATCTTATTTCATCTGGAGCCTGCATGACACGGAGCAAGGAGCATGACTTTGGAGTTGGCTTGGCCTGTGACTAGGTCGCTTCTGTCTCTATTGCCTGACCACATGACATGGAACCTTGCTTTCTTTGCATGTAGAACAATGATGATGATAATCATAGTGGTGCTGGGGCATTTATGAGAATGTACATACACCATCTGGCTTGTGATAGCCACCAGTAAATATTTTCTTTGTGGGGCAGAAAGTGGGAGGTTTGTTCACCGTTTTATAGGCTACCCCAGCTGCCAGCTGGAGTGCCCTTGCACTGTGAGGCTTAGGAAAAATTGACTCATGCCCCAAGTGCACTTCTGTGGGGCCTGTGCATCGCCAGGCCTGTCCTGGTTCTAAGCCCCTGAGCTGCTTGTCCTCTGTGCTCATGCCTCGCTTCCGGGAGCTGTCCTTGTGCTGAGAACAGCAGAGGGAAGATTCTCCCAGGCAGGAGCAGTAATCACAGAGACCCTGAGGTGAGGGCATGAGGCAGCACAAAGGCAGCAGTGAACGTGGCACAGGGGACCCAAGTCCTGGAAGAGGAAGCAGACATCAAAACTGCTCCCGAGCACATCGAGAGCAAACAAGGAAAACTCATCATCCTTTATTTTGCGTTTTATATCACTGAGCAATTTGATTAAAACAAATCAGCAGGACAAAAAATGAAGTTGCTTTTCTGTGGGGAGACAAAATCAATGAGAAGGATCAAGGTTGAGTAAGTGTCCTATGGATACTCAGGGGGAGAGAATACGTTTTCCAGAATTAAAAGAGAATTTTGGGAAATGAGTTGTTTTCTAAAACATGAAGTTACTTTCATTTTGCACTCTTAATGGCTTTGGGAATAAGGGCACATCTGTACTTCTAAGGGTAAGAGTTCATGACCTGAGAAGGTTTCGACAGTGCTGATAATGTTTTTGCCTTGATAAGATGTGGTTTTTAATAAAGGAATGTCTTTATAAAAGCAATCGGGTAAGTCACTTGGACAGAGTATGCACCTGAACCAAATTTGGTGACACGGAGAAGTGGTCTGATTGACTGTCATAAAATTCAGCCATGGCGTCACATGGGGAAGGAATCAATATCTGAGAGTGGGAGCTATGGTGGCGCCCCACTCAGTAACCCCTTCAAGGGCGAACCTGCTACCGGGAAGGCACAGGGCCAGCAGCCCCTGTTGGGGTGACTACCGATCTGCCTCCATATTCTAGCAGGTGCCAGGCACTTTCAAGATAGCCCTCAGCCCATGACTGAGCAAAGCAGCAGTGAAAGGGTTTGCAATTTCCAGACGGCAGGAGGCTCCTCTCTGGACCCTCCTTGCAGTGGAGCTACTTGTCAGACTGGCTGACACTTGCCCAGAGCAGCCAGAGTCTGGGACTTTTCCTCCTTGACTGTACCTTGAAGGGTGTCGGACCTACGTTAAGGTCGGAAGCCTTTCCCTAACCGCCCTGTTTCGGTCTGCCTTTGTCTGCCGCAGGCATTCTCCCCAGTTAATATCTTGCACTTCTAGCTCTGTCTCAGTGGGTGTTTGCTTTCAGGAAGATTCAGCTTGCGTACTACATGACGCTTCTATGTCAGCAAGAGCCCAAAGATGACCCAGGAAGACAAGATAAGCCCACGTGGATTGTTTTTCACTGAAGTCCATTTTCCCATGTGTACCAATGTTTGCTTTTTATAAAGGTACAACACACTCTAGGACATTTCTTGCCTCCAGTTCCTGATTTTCTGGGTGGTCTGTCGACTTCTTGTGGACTCTTTCCTGAAAGAGAATTTAGCACTCTGTGGAAGAACACTAACATTTTGGAAAAGTTGACATTAAAATGATGTTCATCATTTAAAACACAAATAGTACCCTGACAACTAAAAAACTGTAAATTATTATCAACTATTTTCTAATTTTCATTGACAGCCTCTGTACAGAATTGGTTTCTACTGATTGTAAATGCTTGTTCTCTAACCATAACAGATTTAGAAAGAGCAGACTACGGTGGCGAATCTGAAAACAATTGGGACAAATGCTTATTGTCTTTAATCATCAGAGAAATGCAAATCAAAACCACTCTGAGCTATCACCTAACTCCAGCAAGATTAGCCCACATCACAAAATCCCAAACTGCAGATGTTGGTGTGGATGTGGAGATAAGGGAACACTTCTACACTGCTGGTAGGATTGCAAACTAATATAGCTTCTTTAGAAAGAAGTATTCTCAAGGAACTAAAAGTTAACCATCTGATCCTGCAATTTCATTACTAGATATCTACCCAGATGATCAAAAATCATTTTACAATAAAGACATTTGCACCAGAATGTTTATTACAGCTAAATTCATAATTGCCAACTTGTGGAAGCATCCTAATTGCCTATCAACCCATGAATGGGTTAACAAA
>CAUYON010155109.1:0-15163 GCA_963573935.1 Arctocebus calabarensis | reverse complement strand
ACAATATTGATTCTTCCCAACCATGAGCATGGTATGTTTTTCCATTTGTTGACATTTTCAGCGATTTCTTTTCTTAAGAGTTTCATAGTTCTCTTTATAGAGATCTTTCACTTCCTTTGTTAGGTAAACTCCCAAATATTTCATCTTCTTTGGCATTACTGTAAAAGGAATGGAGTCTTTGACTATTTTTTCAGCTTGGTTGTTATTAGCGTATATAAAGGCTACTGATTTATGAGTGTTGATTTTGTAGCCTGATACCTTGCTGTATTCCTTAATCACTTCTAAGAGCTTCACAGTAGAAACTGTGGTGTTTTCCAGATATACAATCATATCTTCTGCAAAGAGTGAAAGTTTGATCTCTTCTGATCCTATGTGAATACCCTTGATTGCCTTTTCTTCCCTAATTGCAACGGCTAAAACTTCCATTACAATCATATCCTATACTTCTTATAGAATTCTACACTTATTACTGCTAACTCACAGACCTAGGACTCGAACCCTGTTCTAACTCTAAAGGCCAGGATGTGGCCTGCGGCTCTTTTATATTTGCTGCCATGCAGGCCCAATACCTGCATGGAGAGTCCTCATATTTCCAGGCCCCCCAGTCTCATCTCAGTGTCTTCTGGGATCAGAACAAACCACTGAGCAGCTGACCCTGCACAGCAGGGGTAAGGAATGGCCCCTGCTTTTTAGGGCCTGTGGAATTTATCCCTGTCACTTTTACCCCATGGATTCTCCGTGCCCCTCCTTCTTCTATCTGCTCCCTGGGAAAGGAGAGAGTTGTGTTTTCTGGTGAAGGCAGAATACAGGCTAATGGGGTTAAGGACTAATGTTGGCCGTGGCCTTACCCTGCTGGGTGGCCACCAGCCAATCACCCCTTCTTTTTCCTGTCTGATGAAAAGGGTCATGCTCCAAAGCCCATAGAAAGCACAATACTGAGAGTGGCCGCACTGTACACTATGGACTCTGGCTGACAACGAGGCAATAATGTGAGTTCATCATGTTGACAAACCTACTGCTCAGGTGTGGGATGCCAGTGGCAGGGGTGGGGAGCAGGTGGTATAGTAACTCTGTTCTTTCTGCTCAATTTTGCTATGAACCTAAAACTATTCTTTAAAAAAAAAAAAAAAAGGGCACACAGTAGCTCTCCGAATGTGGTTTAGGGTGTGGATTAGGACAGCCAGAGACCGCCACTTTCTTAAAAGTGTGACCAATTTTTAACATTCCCCCATTCCTGTCTTCATTAAAGGCCTTGAAATGTCTTTAAGAGAGAAGAAATTGTCCCTTTCTTTCGCAGGTGTGGTACCCGTCTTCTCCACAGCCTGAGAAGGCACAGAATGGCCAGTTCTCCATTTTTAAGTAGCCTCCTTCACCTGAGGAGCCCTGGGCCTAAAGGAACCAGAAATTTACCATGGAATTTCCTTTTTTATAAGTATCCTATTTCAGTAGCCCCCTCCCTTTTCTGCTAGGGCTGCAGCAAGGCTGCAAGAAAGCAAGAAGAGACATTCCTCTCTGCAGCTCTGGAGGGTGTCTGGGGACCTGCCCAAGCCACCCCCAAATCCAAACCTACATCTGAGGTACACAGGAAGTGGCAAGAGGTTGCAATACGGACCGGACCATCGGTGCCGCTTCCTCTTTCTAAGCCCATCACCCACCTTCTTCTCTCTCCTGCTCCCTCCTCAGTGTCTTTGACACCGCAAACACTTTAAACCCGAGCTCCTGGGGGGGAGGGTCCATTGAATTCCAATAGGATAAACATGGGTGAGGAGACAGTCCCCATTGTAGCAAAAATGCACCCACCTTCAGAAGAAGAGTGCAAGGCACCACCAGGTAAAAGCCAAGAAGAAAACTGTGTGAGGAACATGGGCTCCAGGACCCACAGGGCTGAACGTGAACTGGGCTCTGCTGGTTTCCAGCTGTGCAACTCAGACAAATTACCTAACCTTGTTGAGCCTCTGTTTCCTCATCAGTAAAATGAGGTAACAATGGTTCCTTCCTTACAAAGCGTGAGGATTAAATGAGAGCATTCAGCTAACCCGCACAACGAAGGCATGCTCCTTTAATGTTCACTTGCTTCCTTTCTCTGCCACCTCCTTCTGCGCCTTGGTTCCTGAAGGTTCTCTAAGAAGTGTACCTTCACCCTCTCCAGAGAGACCGCCAACGCCAGACACAACCTTGTCCCGGCGTCTTTTCGAAGCATCACCTTCTCCTCCCCAAAGAGAGACACCTCTTGAAATAAGATCCCAGCTTCTCAGGGTGTACGTTCCAGAGTTTCCCTCTGCCCTTGACACCCGACCTGAGATCATTTTTGTCACCCTGACACATCACCATGCATAGAGGGAAACAGTCCAGCTCTGTGCTGGTGTTTGGTTCTTTTGCAAACTGATCATTGCCGAAATCTGTGATTTAGAGGGGAAACAGGTCCAAAGACATTTTTTGTTCGTTTGTTTGTGTTTTGCTGGTGGTGGTGGCAGGCTGTTTGTTTGTTTTCCTTTCTAAATTGCCACTCTTAGTGAATATAACAGTTTATTTTTAATGATAAGGATAGGATCCTGTCCAAAATAAAGATGCCCAAGAGCAGGCAGAGAGAGTTCTTAAGAGCTCAGAACCTAGAGTGGGAGTGTAAGCTGGACGGAGCACAGCTTCTAGAAGCTCATGCAAATCTCAGTCTGAGCCACACACCATTGCTTCATAACTAAGTGACCTTCGGGAAGTCATTTGAGCTCCTATGCCTCATCTGTAAAAAGGGATAATAGGTTCATCTGGGGGAACATGAGAACGTGCTTGTGAAGTTCTTAGCCTGCACCTGGCAGGCAGTGAGCAGTTTATGCGCGCTAAGCTGTCATTAGCATGCATTCTAGAATTCATTCAGAACCTGTGCTCAAAGCGGGGGCTTTGGATTCTATGGAAGAGCTTGGTCAACCTGCTCACACAACTTGAGTACAGGCAGTCCCTGGGTTACAAATGAGATAGGTTCTGTAGATTTAAGTTGAATTCGCGTGTAAGTTGGAACAGGTACATTTACCTATTACCTATAATAGCCTCCATAAGTGCCAGTTGTACGTAAGTCGGATGTTTGTAACTCAGGCCTGTCTGTACTTCATCCGGTCTGGAAGCAGATGTAATCATGGGCTCTGCACAGAAGCAGGTATGCTTCCCTTTGCCACCTTCGTGGCCCCTTACGGTGAGTTGTGCATGGCTTGGCCATTTGGGTGTCCGTTACCTACTACCAGGTCATCCGGCAGCTCACAGACGTTAGTAAATATTTGCGATTATCAAAGATATCAAGAAAGCCTCACATCTCCCTGTGGGGCCAGCCTTTGCAAGTTTAATCAACACAGCCTGTCAGGGACTAAATCGGAGGCAGTGTGTGCACTTTGGAATCCATTACCATCACCCATGCATGTGATGTGGCCCCTTTGGGCCAGTGTGGAACTCTCATATATGAGCCAGGAAGAGCATGTCATTGCCCCAGGTACTAGCCATCTCCTCGGGAAGCTCTAGTGAGGGAAACACGGCTGGACCCACCTACTCTGGATAAACAGTTTTACTTTAAAGAAATCCCAGCCTGAGTATCCAGGGGACTGAGCAGTGGGGCCATTCATGAGCCAATAAAGATACGGTGAAAATGAGTTATTCTTTCTTGAGCCTTGTTAGGCAATTATCTGTGCATTATCTCATTCAATTGTTATAAGAGCCCTTTGATGTAGATCTAATTCTTATTATTATTTCCATTGCACAGGTGAGAGACTTGATGCTCAGAGAGGTTAGGACACAGAGCAGGCAAAGAATAGAGAGGAGATTGGAGTCCAGGGGTGTTTGACTGCAGAGATGGGCTTCTGACCTCAGGCTCCTCCACAAAACGAAAAGCAGTGCCCGGTAGAGCTGAGCCTTCAGCCTCTATTTTCCCAGATGTAACCTTCTGGAACAAAAAGACTTTCTGTAGTACCCTAACGTAGAAATCAGAGCAGAGTGGGGCTGCTGGGCTGAAAAGAGCTGGGGCCCAGTGCCCTGTCAACCTCCCTTTCCTCCCCTGGGGCCTTTGTGAACCTCTGGTGAAGCTCAAGGAGCGTGGACTTCAGAGCTTCTGTCTACTCTTTGTGAAAGAGAAGATAAATATTCCAGCCTCACAGAGTCATTGGGGAGATTAAATGAGTTAATGCAAGTGAAGCATCCAGTCTGCTCCCTGCTGACTGATACCTTTCGTGGGAAAGTAAGCATTGACCTAGGAGGAGGTGTCCCTGTCTGTGTCTTAATCCCTGAAACCTGTGAACTTTACGTCACCTGACAAAAGATGTGATAAACTTTAAGATGTTGAGAAGAGTTTATCTTGAAACGATGTGGCCATAAACCAAGGAAGGCCTGCAGCTACCAGAAGCTAGAACAGGCAAGGGACGTGTTCTGCCCCCGAGCCTCCAGAGGGATTGTGATCTTGTTGGAACCTTGATTTCAGACTTCTGGCCGCTGGATAAAGGATAAAGGACTGTAAAAGGATAAATTTCTGTGTTAGGCCACACAGTTGGTGGAACTTTGCTATGGCGGCCCTAGGAGATTAACGCAGGGACATCACCCCTGTTTGCCTCTGACTCTCCCACCGTGTGTATCTGGGAATTGTTTCACCCCAGATGATGGCACAGGGCAGGTGCCAGGTCCTTGGAATAATGCATGAAAGGTGCCCACCTCGTCTCTGGCCACGGGCAGGCAGGCTCCGGCAGAATCCTGTCTATCCTTTCAAGACCCTTCAAAGGGCAGAATCTGGGTCACTGCTCAGGTTTCCTTCTGAACCTTGGCTCCAGCGATCACTACGTCGAGTCAGTTATTCATAACACCCAGATTGTCATTTCTGACAAGCAGTCTGCATTTATCTGTTGAGCCTAATGATCACGGGGACGGGAGCTTTATTTGTGCTGTCAGTGTTCCACTTTGTCATCATCTACACGTAGGCCTGGGGGGCTCTCCAGATGAGCAGGGATGCCTCCTAGAGAATGTCCTCGCTACGTGTCCTCTTCCCTCCTCTCACTTCAACACTAGCCTTTCCCAGAAAGTGTTACCTCCGAGTGACCAAGAGACCCATCTGGTCTGGGGTCCGGCCCTGTTTTGCTCCACTCCTCAACTGCAAAGAGGTTCTTCCCGGGATGACTCCACAGCAGCCCCGCCACAAAGACTTCTCCACGACAGCCATCTGGCATTGATTTTTTAGCTACTTCTCCCGAGAATTTGTCAGAGCCACAAAGTAAAGAAGCAGTAACTCTTATTTATTTATTATTTGTTTGTTTTTTGCCACCACGCCTGCTGATGAGGGTATCACAGGCTAGTTCTGCACTCACCGGTGTAATTTAGAGAAAGCTTTGCCAAAGGAATCCCTGATCTAGTTAAAAATAGTATGTTAGCTCATGCATAGAAGAAAAATAAGGCATTATGGTCGGGTAAAAAGAAACTCGAATTTGGAAGCAGAGGAACCAAATTCAAAGCCTACCTGCCACGTTTTAGCTGGACTTGGACACATGATGACCTCCTGGCCTTCGTTTCTCATTTAAAGGTTGGGGAGATAAATAATGACTCTGCATTGCTGAGAGGATTAAGTCATCAATGTGGGGAGACCATAAAGCGCTACGTAACTGCATATGCAGGGGGCAGGGAAGGGGAATGCTTGGTTCTTCTTTGGTTCTGCATTTTGAGTCCCAAGGTCAACATAGCCACTGTTTCACTAAAAGACCTCTGTCGAGGACTTCCTGGCCATTTATACAGGCTACGAATCAACAGAGACCTCCAACTGGACTCTGTCACATCTTGTTCCACCTCCACTTGCCATACATTGAATTTCAAAAGATGCTAGCTGGCTTCTCTTATCTCCAAAAGTGTGTGTTATGGTCCGTGTCTCTTGCTTTCTAAAAGAAGCAAATGCACACATCAAAAGGAAAAGAAGAAAGCTCAAGCCATCCCAAAAGACTGAGCGTTTGCAGATACCTAGGTTGATCTGACCCTTTTCTGACCTGTTGGTTGGGAATAGAATTTGGGCAGAGAGCCGCAGAGGATGGGCCTGACTGGTCCTTGGAAGAGGTGGTGGGTGCAAAGAGGAAGGGGAAAGGTTTATAGGAAAAAGCTGATGAAATAGATTGCCGGTTTCCTCTCTCCTCTAAGCAGGACGCTAGAATGGCTGAGCCCAGTGGCTTAAAAAAATGATGGTTTCTTGGGGTGGAAATCTGCCCGGCTCCTGGAGAACTGGGAAAGGTGAAGACAATGTGTTTGCTGTTCTCCCCCTTCAGGAAGGATTATATTCACAAGTGTGGAAGAGAGAATCAAATGCATTGTGAACTGCAAATTAATCAATAATATAATCCTTCTAGGCATTCATACCACAGCTTGTTCTCTGCATGTTCAACTGTACTGATGTTATAAACTCATAAATGGCAAACATGAGATTTATCCAAGTCCTTTCATACTGGACTCGGACCACCCTGTGTCAACTTGTTCTTAATGGATCTTGATGAGATTAGAAAGACTAGGGATGGGTCTCACACTTTGGTGAGATCTCCCCACCCCAGGAGTTTGAAATGCTGATTCCTGGACTTTGCTTTTTACTTCTGGCATTTCTGATTCGGTAGGTCTGGATGATGCTCCTGAATTTGTGTTTTTAACAAGCTCTCCAGATGTTTCTGTTGTAAGTGGTCAACAGGCTACTCTGACTCGCACTGATCCAGACCAGCCCTTCTGAAACATTAATGTGCTCAGGAATAACCAACTTGCCTTGTTGAAATGGACATTCTGATTCAGAGGTCTGGGTGGGGCCCCAAATTTTGCATTTTTTAACATGCACCTAAATGATGCCATTGCCTCGGGCTCTCATCCCACAAGTTGAATAGCAAGAATCTATGTGCTATTCTTTTCTTTTCCTGCAATGGGATTGTACCAGGGGCTTTGTTCTAGATGGGTGATTCAAACCATGAAATGTCTGCTTACTTAATATCTTAGATCATAGTCATGCACCTTTCATTTGTAATTAAGATAACTGTTTATCTTAACTGCCAGTCAGGTAGGGTAATTTTATACAGCAAGCACATTAAAGAAATGAATGTCTAAGTACTATTTGGTACTTTCTTACTAACACTGAACACCCAGTATTTTTCTGTCCCTAAACTTTAATGCACATTTGCTCCAACAGCCGGATTCTGATGAGTGCTAATGCTTAGCTGAGGGAACTCAAACCAGCTTGGCAACAAAGATCCCTCTGAATGACCGCCTTTAGTAGTTGGCAGCTTTATATATTTTTTAAAGCAAGAGTCTCTTCTAGGACTATTTTCTTCAAATCAAAATGAAGAGTTTAATCTATCAGTTAACACTCCATAGCAACTGGGAGGCTTTTGCTGCTGCTCCAAGCCATTATTTCTCAAGGCACAATCAGGTGTACCCCCATTAGCTTCAGCAGGAGAGAAAACTGGAAAGAAGTTGATTTCCCATTGTAATGGGCTAGCCAGAGAGAGCGAAGGGGCAGCGTTTGTCCGGCAGAATGGCACATGCGCAGGTGTCTACAGCGTATGTGGACTCACAGGTGAGTGACACCATACCACTCGAGTGCCTTGACAAGCGTGGTGGACTTGACACTGACTTACATTAGGAATTCCGAGCAGGTTGTCCCCACACAGGGAAATTTCATCATCATACAGAGGGGCCAGCCACCTGGCTAGAAGCAGCTAGCCACTCATCCACCCTCTCAGATGCTGTTCCAACTTCTTCCTCATGCCATGGCCCATGCCTTCCTCTCAGCTGAGAACCTCACCCCTTATTTATCTCTTGGGAGACCGAGGTCTCTGGACATCATTTTTGAGTCACTCTCACCTTATCCTGTCCTCTTGCCCATTCTGGCTTCCATCCTCTTACTTCCAGGCCTAACCTTTCTGGTTGGACAGGGCCCTGGGCTGGAAGGATGGACTGATCTGAAGATGGCCTCTTTATTCCCCCATGATCTGTGACCAACAAGAGCCTACTTGGTCCTTGTCTTTGCATGACAGCCATGTCTGATCTCTGCCCGTCACCAGCCAGGATCTGTGACCTGTATCTACCAACCTGTGTCAATTTGCTTATCCAATGCAGACAGAAAGCCACGCTGGCTTACAGCAGCCTCCTGTACATCCAGGCCAACCCTGGACTTCCTCCCTGCTGAAGGAAACCACAGCTGCTTTGTGACTAGGCTCTCAACAAGTTCATATCTTCTCTGTTGGCAGGGCATTCCTGCAACTCAACAGGCCTTTCATTCAGCTCTTATCAAGTTGAGTGGAGGAGCTGGTGCTCCCCGAAGCCCCAGGCAGCTGCCTCTGCTGCAGACAACAGCCATATACTGTATGAGTCTCTATGTGTGTATGTGCACTCACGCAAAACCTATGGCTCTGTCATAGTTTACATATATTAATCTCATTTGACCTTGTAGAGCAAGCATTATTAGCCCCACTTTCTAGATGAAGAAACTGAATCCCAGTGATTATAAGCAGGTTCCTTTATCAAACATTGTGTGAGGGGGCTAGAAAGAATAAAATATAGTCCAGAACTCTGTGGCGCTCACAGGTTCCTGTGCTCAAGGCTACAGAGGTAATAAGAATAATTCATTCTTTCAAAAATATTTATTGAGTTCCCATTGTGTGCCAGGTACTGGGTATATAAAGAAGACAGACATACTAACTAGTGTTCACTGAGCACCTGCTCTGTGCCAGGCACTGTATTAACTCCTTTACAGGGATTGTCTTAATCCTTGGCAACCCAATGGCATGGGAGACGATGTCAGCATCCTCATTTACACCTGAGGAAACTGAGGCTCAGGCTGTCTGAGGGCAGCCACCCACACAGCTAGAGGGCTGCAGAGCAAGAAGGTGTCCTCACGTGATATGACCCTGAGCCAAGAGCCTCACCGCAGAGCTATGTTCTCTGACTTCCAGCCCAGTGCTCTGCACACTGCTCCGTGTCGCCCCACAGAGCCTGTCTCACTCTGGACAGCAGATGCTTCTGCCACCTTTCACCCAGCCACTCCCCAGGGCTGAAGGCAAGTAACCCCCATCTTGGGTCCCAAGACCGCAACATCTTGCCCCAGATTCTGTAGGGCCACCCACCCCCTAGCTTCTGGTTTGGTAACCTGAGGTCACTCTTTCTGGACCCTGTCGGCCAAGTCACTCCCTGGCTCCCTTGCACAGCTCACCGAGTCCTGGTACAGGGCCCCTCTTCTCTGTGGGGCTGGCCTCCCAGCACCTGCCTCTGCAGCTCACACTCCTCAAGTTGTAGTGGCTTTGCCCTCAGAGGTGGCTGATCCTGCATGCCCACCTACCATGGTTAACGGCCACGGTAGGCCTCTCTTGCTGTTTCAACTTCTTTCTCACACCACAATCTCTGCACCCCCTCTCAGCCAAGAACCTTGCCCCTTATTTACTTCCAGGGAGACTCAGGTCTCTGTGCATCACTTTCTAGTCACTCTCTTCCACCTTTTATCCTATCTTCTTGCCCATCCTGACTTCCTGTCCTCTTAATTCCACATTCCCTCCATCTTCTACACATCTTGCCCAGTACCCTTGGAACCCACTGCCCCCCTAGGCTTTTTCCTCTTGCCCACAAATGTGCACAGGCCTCAAAGCTCAGTAAAACACTCACTTGACGCTATGCCCCTGGCCAGTAGCTAGGCCTTTCAAAGCCCTTTTCATCCTCAGTGAGTCACCCACACTGCGGGCCCATCCACTCCTATGTGCCCTTGTTCCAGCTCCCCTCTCCTCTCCAAGGAAACAGCCTCCTTGAAGGTCATCAGTGGCTGCCAAATTGCCAGATCCACCTGCTTTTTCCAGTTTTTGGCCTTTTGATCCCTAAAAGGCATTTGACCCCACTGACCATGGCTCGCTTTTTAACTCTTGCTTTTGTGATTTCTGTGCTTTCTCAACTCTGTCTTAGGAGTCATTTGCTTGGAAGGAATAGAAACCTGCTTGAGTTAGCTCAGATGAGCTTTCTGGAATGATTCAGGGGTAATGTCACAGAATCCAATTTCCATTATTCTGCACTATTGTTTCACTTCTCTTCCTTGGCCAATCCTTCACACACACAGCCAACAGACAGCGTTCTCCAAAACAGAGCTTTGACATTATAGTGCCCCTGCTCAGATTCCTTCAGTGGCTCCCCACTTCCTACCAAAGGCAATCTGCAGTGTTACATGCCACATCTTCTCCACTCCTAGTTGCCATGTGCCTTCCCAGTCTACCTTCTACTATTTCCCACTACTGTCCAACACACATTACCATGCTGTCAGATTAGCCTTTCTCATCCCCTAAACATATTTTTCTGTTCCTTCCTCACACTGTTGCTTTTATAAATGCCTGACCCATACATATGTTAGCCAAATCCTAGACATCCTTTAAGTTCAAGGTCAAATCTCAAGTTCAAGATCAAATAAATCTTTATGAAGACCTAACCCTGGCAAAAGTGACCTCTCTCTCCTCTGAGGGCTTAGGATTGGGGTCAATCCTTATTTGCCATACCATCCTGGAAACTTTCTGAACAGAGAATTACATCATATACCATGTGTATCCATCACAGGACCTAGCAGTGTGCCAGACTAGAAATAGGATCCCAGAAGGGTAGAATAAAGTCAATGACTGACTTATCTTTTTTTTTATCTTAAGGAAGAATGAGGCCAGACACACTGGCTCATTCCTGTAATCCTAGCATTCTGGGAGGCCGAGGCAGGAGGATGGCTTAGAAGCCAGGAGTTTGAGACCAGCTTGAGCAAGAGTGAGAGCCTGTCTTTACTAAAAATAGAAAAATTAGCCAGGTGCGGTGGTGGGCACCTGTAGTCCCAGCTACTTGGGAGGCTGGCGGGGGGGCAGGAGGATCACTCGAGCTGGGGAGTTTGAGGTCACTGTGAGCTAGGCTCACCCCATAGTACTCTAACTCAGGTGACAGAGTAAAATTTTGTCTCAAAAAGAGAAGATGAATAAAGCATCCACTGTCTTCTGGTACCACCATTCTGCCCTAAATTGGCTTGTCTCTTCAACTGAAGGAGAAACAAAGACCAACAGCATTTTAGCTAGAATCTTCTAGGAAGCCATAGCATGAAGGAAAAAAAGTTTGAGTAGAGATTTAAAGTGTTTTGTGACCCAACGGTAAGTGATTGGCCTGAATCCACAGCAGGTGGATGTGCTCTGGCCAGACACTGTGATCAACTTGCTGGTCTTATTGCTGCCAACTCTTAGTGCCCTCCTGCCTCCCTGCAGCCCAGCTTGCTGCCTGGAACACAGTCTTGAAGACCAGGCAGAAGGCCAAAAACCAGACCCATGGACAGAACCTAGCGGGTCAAACACTTGTTCTACTTTCTGTGTTTACAAACAGTTGTTCTACTTTCTATGTTTACTTCTTTCTGAGGATTCTAGACAGGAACAGGGGGACCTTGAGATGTGTCTGGAAGATTCAGAGACCCAGTGGTGACAGGAAGGCATTGCCTTCCATCAGGAGGCCCTCATAAGGTTGTTCCAGATTGTACCTACCCAGATGAGTCACTGGCATCTAGAGACACACACTTCAACCTTCCTGGCACTTCTCTTCCTTAGGATACGTGGCTCCTGAGTTGCCACTCACTGGCTCTGCTACTAATTGAAGGGTGCCAACGACAGGCTCCTGGCTTCTGCCTCTGGAATGGACAGGTGACCCCAGCCTGGGCCAATAAGTATCTTCCCTGGGGTTTTTCACATTGGAACTGAGGAAAGAAAGTATTTTCCCCACTGACACTGAAGGTGAAAGGTGAGGCTGGGAGTGCTGCCACCACTAAAGCCTTGGGAAGGAGGATGGTGTGAGAGAAAGTGGCCCACAGGTGAAGAAAGAAGAGAAAGTCCTGACCACTTCCTTCTCCCATCACCCCTGAGACCTGGCCACACCCTTGCTATTCCTGCAGATTGGACATCTGTGTCAATAAATTCCTTAACTCTCTCAGGTTGAGTGTTTGTCACTTGCAACCAAAGATTCCTGATTCACACAGCCTCCATCTGTCACCAGAATCACTTCTCTGACAATCTGTGGAATCCCTGCCTCCCTGTCTTCCTCTTTTCCTGGAAACACGCGTTGAGGGCTGGTTGTCTTCATCATGATCAACACACGCGACTGAACACCTGCTCTTTCCTGGCATTGTCCTAGGTATGGTGGGAATAGAGCTGCATGTGATAGTCTCTGCCTTCTGGGTGCGTCTGTGCTCATCAAAATAGAAGAAATTCCAAGGGCACAGAGCACATACTGAGAACAGATCTTTTTTAGAACAAGGCATAAATCAATCAGTCTGCGTGGAGTTTTTACAGAACACAGACACTCATCACTGCAGATTATTCTGACCTTTTGGTGCCAAACATCCCTTTTATGAAAAACCATGTACCCCTTAGGACAAAAGGTTTTTCTCTTTTTGCTTCAAGTTACCTTTTCCAATAGGGCAGTCTGTTTGTGAGTTTTCTCCACCCTGGCTGACTCCTAACTCAGGATCACCTCTGGTGGTGGTGTAGTTGTTTTTCCAACCTTGTCCAATTCATTCCCCTGTGGAATCCCCACCATAGATCCTCATCAGGCCCAGGACCCTCCCATTACCACAGCCTCTATTTTACGAAACTAATATGTGGCCTCTGGATATATCCTATTCCAGGCTACAATCTGTAGCTCCCCTGTTTGAATGTCTTCCCATATGTTTTCTGGTCCTATTTAACTTCAATGGCTTTCAAAGAATTAAATGTGTAAAAAGGAAAAAAGAGCATTATACACACTTCCAAAGAAATGATCTATGCTCAAGGGTGTGCGTTCAAAATGGGCAAATTTAGATACAGCTAGAAAGGAAAGAAGAAAGAGAAGGAGGAGAAAAAAATAGGAGTTTCTGGATTTCTTATTACCATTCCATCCTCAGGCTCTCACAGAGCCTCAGATATCCTGAGATCCGAGTACCAAGCCAGCTCGGTCTGGGCCTCCCTTAGGGAGACCTGTCTATTGTGAAGTCAAGTGGCAATCCTGGAGAATTCCATTGATTTTTGAATAATCTTTTTTCCTACTTTCCAGGGATAAATTCCTCTTCCCCTTAGGTGTGAAATACTAGGTCATCTTTATCTGCTTTCATTTTTGAAAACTTAGGGGCTTAAAAAAGCCCATCTACACATCCCTCCTACCCCTTAATCCATTTGAAGTGCACGTGCTCGTAATTATTTCTGAACCTCATCTTAAACAACTCTTTCTTCTCAGTCTCTTTATTCCCTGAAGGTTATCTTTCTTTATAATGTCCATCCTAAGACCTAACATCTTCCATCCATCCAAGTATTTCTCCCTGAAATACTTGTTTCAGGAAACTCTGTATTCCTAAGTACTGATCCCAAATTAGTTTTTACTAAACTATATTGTTTTTTTTCTGTCTTGATAATGATAATTTAAAACTTTTAATATACTCATATATGTGTATAAGGCTGACAACCCTTTAGACTAGGAGGTGGCAATCTTTTTCTATAAAGAGCCAGAGGGTAAATATTTTCAGGATTGGGGTCATATAGTCTCGTTACAATTACTCAACTCTGTTGTTTAGCCAGTGATAATATATAAATGAATGAGCAAGTCTATGTTCCAATAAGACTTTATTTGTGAAAATAGGCAACGGCCATAGACCATAGTTTGCTGATTAGACCAAAGGATAGATTTATCTTTCATTTTATTTTATCCAATGCTTAGCTTTTTGACTTTCACAAACCCACTTTTCTCCAAAACGAACTTTGTTGGTTTTTTGTTTGTTTGTTTGTTTTTCCTTTGGAGACAGCTCACTGAAGCCTTAAATTCCTGGGCTCAAGCGATTCTCCTGCCTCAGCCTCCCATGTAGCTGGCCCTACAGGCTCATGCCATCATGCCCAGCAAATTTTTCTATTTTTTGAGGGAAAGGGGTGTCTTGCTCTTGTTCAGGCTGGTCTTGAACACCTATCCTCAAGCAATCCTCCCACTTCCACCTCCCCAAATGCAGGGATTATAGACATGAGCCACCGTGCCTGGCCTGAAACTCAGTTTCTTTATCTATAAAATGAGAGTATTAAAGAATTAAAAACTCCTTTATTTCTAGTTGTGAAAATGCAACACATCTTTAACAATCCTTAGGGGAAATGCCCCAAATGGCCATGAGATGGGCTTGTTCCTCTGTGAGAATATCTTGGAGTTGATGTTTCCATGACTGAAACTTTATGGGGATGTCTCCATTTGTCTCTGTAGGTCAGCAGATCCCCTTTCCTTGAGTCTCTGTCTCTATGTAGATCTGTCTCTTTATCCGTGTTTATGTTTTTCTCTCTTGGCATGTAGGATTCATTCCCCCCCTTCTGTATATTTGCTCATTTCCATTTTTATGTATTCTGCCTGTTTCTATCTTGCATTCTCTGTGTATACATACATCTGTCCCTTCTTTCTGCCCTACCTCTCTTTCTTGACTACTATGTTGAATATTTTTTTGATTTTTAATGAAAAATGTTTTTAATCAAACAATTTTCCTGTTCTTAATTTTCAAAATGAATAGTATATTTTACATGTCTTTTAAATCTAAAAAAAGTTTCTATTCATATAAAGTGAGATATCATATGTAAATTACTTAGCACAGCATCTGGCATATACTTGGTACTCAATTATTACATCCTTTTATCTGGCTTTCCTTCATGTGATTGCCTAAGTGATTTCTTTTTCACATGGGTCAATGATTCTAAACAGAAAAGAAGTCAAGGCTCGGCGCCTGTGGCTCAACAGGCTAAAGCGCCAGCCACATACACCTGAGCTGGCGGGTTCGAATCCAGCCCAGGCCAACAAACAACAATGACGGCTGCAACCAAAAAATGGCCAGGCGTTGTGGCGGGCGCCTGTAGTCCCAGCCACTTGGGAGGTGGAGGCAAGAGACTCGCTTGAGCCCAGGAATTGGAGGTTGCTTTGAGCTGTGATGCCACAGCACTCTATCCAGGGTGACAGCTTGAGGCTCTGTCTCAAAAAAAAAGAAAGAAAGAAAAGAAGTCAATCCTCCATATCTTTAACATTTTGTTATTTTCTCTCTCGCCCTTACCCAGGACTCCAATTCTTGGTACTGAAAGCTCTTTGTCATTACTATGCTTGTACATATCTTTTGAGAATTAATGTGAGTGCAGGTTCAAAGATCAAACAGGAGGCT
>CAUYON010155107.1:0-12392 GCA_963573935.1 Arctocebus calabarensis | reverse complement strand
ACATAGCCTTCATGGCATTTTCTTAATCATGGTATGAAGACATTTGTATTCTGTATTATTTTTATTTTTCTGAGACAGAGTCTCAAGCTGTCACCCTGGATAGAGTGCTGTGGCATCACAGCTCACAGCAACCTCCAATTCCTGGGCTCAAGCGAGTCTCTTGCCTCCACCTCCCAAGTAGCTGGGACTACAGGTGCCCACCACAACTCCTGGCCATTTTTTGGTTGCAGCCGTCATTTGGGCCCGCCAAACAACAACACCCACATATACCTGAGCTGGCTGGATTCGAACCTGCCAGCTCAGGTATATGTGGCTGGCGCTTTAGCCCGTTGAGCCACAGGCGCCGAGCCTGTATTATTTTTAAATACTTAAAACTTCTAATAGATTAATTAGAATTCAGAATGGAAGCCCACTTAAGATGACAAATAGAAATGATGTATTAAGTAACATCTTTTAACATGATGCTTGCCACTATATAAAAATACTGAATTATTTTAACATCACATTTATAATCAATGATTATTTCAATAAATATAAAATTAAATTCCTATATTTAGTACAAAAAGTATGTTTAGTCGTACTTATAAAAATCAAGCTTATTAATTACATTATAATGACCACTAATCATAGACATTATTTTAAAATAGGTACATAATCGTAATAGTGAAAAAATTTTCACGTTTGTAAAAGTAGAATTAATTTATCATGGGAGTATTTTTCATAAGTATTTTTTTCACTGGGAGAAATAGGAAGAGTTAGACAATGAGAAAATAATAAAATGAATATGTTCCTTTATACCTAAGAAGCTTATATTCTATATAAAAATGTACTATCAATTATTTTCAAATTCTATCTTTCCAAAACACTTAAACTCAATCTGGAGGAAGCAGAAATTTAAACAACTGTACAAATTTCTCAAAATCTTCAGCCCCTTCAAACTATTTTTTACTATCTGTAAAAACTTCTTGTACTTTGTGATGCATTTGCAATTGAATAGGAATCCTTTATCACTACTCCAGGCCCAGTAGATATGAGCCAGAATGACACTGAATTTAGGTAAGAAAAATTGTTACTTTGGAGTTAGTATTCTATATTCCATGAAGAGGTGATAAAGTAATTTTGAACATAGAAAACACTACTGAACTTGAGAAGTGACTCAGAATTTTCTTCACTGTTCTCACTGCAATATTCACTATTAGAGTGGCTTCAAATTTCTTTTGCAGTTTTTGTGAACTATGAGAATATAACACACCCATATTCGGATATCATTGCAAAAGCACATGAAAACATTTCCTAATGCTCTATCGTTCTTTATTGCCTGTTCATTACTAACCTTCATTAATGATGGAATAACACAGGGTTAAAGATAGTGTGTTACCAAGCATAACACAGAAATTTCCAGATGTTAAAGTAAAAGAAAAAACATTTAAATGGTTTATGATGTGTATCTAAAATATATAATGAACTCTTAAACATCTACACTAAGATAATAAATAACCAAATTTTAAAAACTGGGCCAAAGTTCTGAAAGATATCTCACCAAAGACGATAAGACAGATGGCAAATGAGCATATGAGAGTATGCTCAGCATCATTTGTAATTAGAAAGTTGCAAAATAAGACAACAATGAGATATCATTACACACATACTTTTGGAAAGGCTAGATTAAAAAACAATTGATAATGCCCAAAGCTGATGAAAATCTAGAACAGCAAAACCTTCTCTTTGCTGTTAATGAGAACTTAAAATGGCACAGCCACTTTGAAATAAAATTTTCAGTTTCTTAAAGAGCTACATGTACTCTTTCTCTACAAGCAAGAAATAGGCAGTTATTAAAGTCCATTGGAAATATATCTCTATACTGATGTTTATAAGACACTTTATTCATAATTGACAAAAATTTGAAGCAACAATAATATTCTCTGAGTTGTTCACAATAAAAAGAAATGTGTCATCAAACCATTAAAATATATAAAGGAAACTTAAATAGGTGTTGGTAAATGAAAAAAAATCAGTCTGAAAGGTTACTTGTTGTTTGATTCCAATTATGTAATCAAGTGCAAAGGACACCATGATAGAGAGTATAAATAGGTCCATGGTTAACAAACACCTGATGGGAAGAAGGAACAGAAGAGTAGGTGAGGCAAAGGAGATTCTTAGTGCAGTGAAACTATTGTGTGTGATATTGTAATGGTGGACACATGACGTTATGAATTTTTCAAGAGCCATCAAATTTTATAACGCAAAAGTGAACTCTTTTAAAATATGCAAATTAAAAATTCATTTAGGAAGCTGGGAAATCTCAGAAAAGAATGGCAAGTGTTATATGAAAATCTAAGTATATTATAATGATCTTGAAAGGATATGTGAAAAGAAAGGTGTGTTTGCTTGTGTGGCGCCTGTGGCTCAGTGGGTGGGGTGCCGGCCCCACATACCAAGGGTAGCGGGTTCAAACCCAGCCCTGGCCAAACTGCAACAAAAAATAGCTGGGCATTGTGGCACGTGCCTACAGTCCCAGCTACTTGGGAGACTGAGGCAGGAGAATCGCCTAAGCCCAGGAGTTGGAGGCTGCTGTGACCTGTGATGCCACGGCACTCATACGAGGGTGAAAAAATCACACTGTCACTACAAAAAAAAAAAAAAAAAAAGTAAAAGCTGTCTGCCATGGTCTGAATGTTTGTATTCTCGTAAAATTTACATGTCAAAATCCTAATTCTCAAGGCAAGGCTGGCTATTAGGAGGTGGGGAATTTGGGGAGGTGATTATATTATGAGGGCAGAGTTCTCATAATTTGGGTTGGTCCCCTTAGATTAATAAATAGACCCAAGAGATCTGCCTTGTCCCTTCCGCCGTGTGAAGACACAGCGAGAAGACACCATGTAACCAGGAAGTAGGCACTAGTCTTCCACCATCTTGGTCTCTAATTGTCCAACCTTGGTACTATATGAAATTAATAGTCTGAAAGCTAGTGTTGACCTAAATAATTTGGGGGTCTGTAAACCTATGCAAAAGCAACTGTGCTTGTATTTTAGTTGGTAAAATTTCCCATGGTTATTGAGTTAATTATGATGCTGCTACACATGTATATTAGAATTGAACAACTAAATAAATGGATCACAGATGATGGCATAGGAAAGTACACATGTCCAAGGGCAAGAATGTAGACTACCTATATCTTTCACATATTATAATCTGAGACATCAGAATGAACACATACTTAATGTAGATGAAGATGTTACATATGGAAGTATTTACATCTATTTGTGTACATGTAGATTACTATATAGACATATATCTCCTCAGTCTGTCAGCGGAAAGCCTAGGAGCAATGACCACCAAAAGGTAAAGAACAGACCGAGAGCCCAGATTTTGAATTTTAATACCATTTTCTAATAAAAGTAATCAGAGAGACTTGGAAAAATGACATACTTGGTTTTGGATGGGAAATATACCAGAACTTGGACCATCTTCTAATGTCATAGCATAAGGAAGATCAAAAAACAAAGAAAGAAACAGACAAAATACGATGATGGGAGTATTTGTGTATGTCAAAGGAATACAAGAGCCAACTGAAAGAGTTCCTAAAGGCCAAAGCTGTAATAATTTGAGCAAGAAAGTACAGTAGTGTTAGATTATAATCCAAAGTATAATATGTATGTCCATGATGATTTAAATAAATGATTGAATCACTAAATGAATATGGAAGAAGGGTTGATTTTCCTATGAAGACAAATTCCAAATAATTTATGTAGATGCTCTCCTTTAAGGAGGTAGATTATAGTACTTTACTCATTAAGTGTGGTCAACAGATAGTGATTCCTTCCAAAATTTGCTGTATGGAAAGGGAAAAGGAAGAGTAAATTTCCACTGGAGAATGCTGACAGCAATTCCTGATCCAGCTGATCAAATCAAAATCAATCATGATAAAATATGATGATGGTATGTATCTTTGAAATGATGTGACAAAAGTGACATTTTTCCTCTGATATTTCTTCCCCCAAACATAGCCCACTCTAATCATAAGAAAAACATCTGGCAAATCCTAGTTAAGGGACACTGTATAAAATACCAAATACTAATCATATATGTAAACATAATCACAGATATCCTAAGAAAATTTACTAACATTTAATGTATAAAAATGATGATGCAACATGAGCAATTATAGTTAATCTAGGAATTCAAGTTAGAATTAACACTAAGAAACCAATTAATAAAATTTACCACATTTATAAGTTAATCGAGATTAATAATATCCCAGCACACACATGAAATTTTTATAAAATTTATGAATGATTCCTAATAAAAATTTTAGTACAAAAAGGAATAAAAGAAAATATTTTTAGTCTGATAAAATCAAACTCACAAATATCATTTGTAGTAGGATCTTTTTTATTCTGTATTGAACTGTACTAATTACTAGGCTATCAAGACAGAAAAATATGCAGCTTAGCTTATAAGGAAAGAATTAAAACCACCATTATTGAAAAGAAAGTTAAGGGGAAGATTTTCAGTACAACAACAACAACAAATGCAGGCTAATCCTGTCAAATCTTGCTATAAATATACTAATGACAGGCTTACCAGCTTACAGGTTCATGGTATTTGCTAGTGTACTAGTAGAGCTGTTATTTACATGATGCTTTTAGCAGGACACACCTGATCAACCAATATTGCCTATGGCAAACAAAGCAAGAACCTATTGATTTAGTGGGTGTGACTTCCTGGGAAGTTTTAGGTAAACTCCATCACTGTCAGAGTACAGCGTAAAGAAGCTCATGACATGAATAGCACGTATGAATGATATGAATCACACACATTTTTTAGACCACATGTATGAATTTGGAACATGACTACAGCCTGATAGGAAATTAAAGAAACTTAGAGTTGTATCGGAGGTTCCAGACTTCTACCTGCTTCACCTGATTATTCATGATAGCTTGTATTCTTTTTTTTTAATTAAATAATAGCTGTGTACATTAGTGCAATCGTGGGATACAATGTATTGGCTTAATATACAATCTGAAATATTTTCAGCCAAATGTTCAATATAACTAACCTTCATGGGATTTTCTTGTTTATTGTATGAAAACATTTGTATTTTGCATTTAGTAAGTTTCACTTGTACCCTTCTAAGATGCACCATAAGTTTGATCCCACCATTTACCCTCTCTCTACCCATACTCTCCCTCCCCTCCTCACCCTTGCCCCTTTCCCCATATTCTTGTGCTATAATTAACTTATAGCCTTCATATGAAAGCTATAAATTAGCTTCATAGTAGGGCTGAATACATTGTATATTGTATTCTTGACATTATTAAGAGTTACTTATACTACTTAAAACTTGTTTTGTGTGAGTCTGACTTGACAGTCCACATGTTTTTGTCATTACTCAAAAATCTACAGAAAAACTGTAGAAAATAATAAGATATGGCCAATAGCATTCATTGTACAATGATCCTATGTTTTTAACAAACCACAGGTTTTAAGTACTTTACTATATATTCATAGTATCAATAATTCAATGTGTTTTTATTTTAGTATGTATGTTTACTGCATGCTAAAGAAATAGGATCTATGTATATTTTTAAAAAGGAAGTCAATGTCCATGTGGCTAAAGGCAATAACAAAGGCAATACATTTTATAAAAAGAAAGTTTATTAAGGTGACAAACTAAAGACCATATTTTAAATTTACTTGTTTTTTGTACAAGATGATTAAATGTTTGAAAATTGGAAACACAAGGAAATGAAGGTGTAAGTAGTCACATGGTGTTTCTGTGCTAGAGTTGAACATGACAAGTACATTTCCTTCTAGTACAGAATCATTTTAATTAAATATCCTGAGAGCTTTCTGGGAAAGATTAGCCACAGAACCAGAACTATGTTTTTATACTAGTATTGGGTGAGAAAATAGCACAATTCCTTTTAAATAAATATATCTTGCTATTTATTTGTTTCTATTTTAATAAGTACCTACTTGCCTAATTTTTTATTGTGTGATCTCTCTACTTAAATGATTTATGATTCATTTGAACACCTGAATACCACAAATGGTGAGCTGATCTTATTTATACCAGTTAATTCCATTTTACAAAACTTCTTAGATATTCATAGCTAAGTTGTTGAGTTATTATTTAATCACGCCTTGAGATTCTTTTGCTCTGTTCCAAATACATAGAAATAAAAAAATAGGAGACAGTTAAAAGAAGAAACAATACATCATACACAAACACAGTCACACAAACACACACAAACAACGAAAAGCATGGAACTTCAGCTTGTGAACTAGAACACCAAGAGTGTAGTTTCATGTTTTACAACTAGGTGGAACTCAGATTCTAGGTAACAGACAAGTTGTTGTGGGTTTGTAAATGTGCTATACTAGAGCACCTTCATGAAGCCTTGGGTATAAAAGCAACAAAAACAGATATAGTAAATCATCTTGAACCTCATTGTGAAAGTTTATTGTTAAATATATCTTAAGTGTATACTTAAGTATATCTTTAAGTATATGCTTAAAGATAAGCATATTAACATATGTAAATGTTTAATTTACTAATATAATATATTACTGTATATTAAATGACAAAGTTGACTAGTAAATAAAAATACAATCTATATATTTGAAACTAGCAGAAAATTAAAGGGAGGGTAGAAGAGGGACTAATAAAATTTTACATTTCAACAAAATAAAAAAATAAAATAATGTATACTAAAAAGAAATATATTAAGAAAAATTATAAAAGAATTGAAATGACTATAAATGTATCAGTAATTATTAAAATATATGTATTAAATCCACTAAAGATAAAGGGAAGATATGTTCACATGAAATATTTCGTGTAAGATTTAAATTAAATAAATTTGGTATATGTTGTAATATGAACATACGTGAAACACATACTACTGATTTTTCTCAGTAGTATATAGGCTACATACTCTCTCACCAAGTAAAACTTAATGGGGCATATCAATTAGGATTTTATTATCTTTAATTTCATTATTTATAGTATTTGTAATTGGAACAAGAGTTAGAGTTTGTTTCCTTTCAAAATATAATGTATCTTGAGATCTTGGATCCATAAATACCTTGTTAATGTTCAAGCATAATCTTTTTGTAATTAATATAAGTTGGAAGGGTTTATGAGTAGACCTTTTTATTTATGGACGAATTTTATGAATGTAGCATTATGGACTCTTGCTGGCTATTCTGAATCTATTGTTTTCTTACATTTTAAGTTTATCCAGTCTCTTGGAAACACAAAAAGTTATGGAATAAATTACCATATATGAATTAGACACTACTTTAGAGAATAAAATGAAACTACAAGTATATCTATGACATGTGCAAATGACAAAAAAGGTACAGTATATAAACATTGCTACATTCTTAGCAAATAAATATTCTCTATACAATATGACTAAGACTCACAATATATTACCAAAAATTCAAAACCTTTAAAATTGTGTAATTCTTACAGAATTATAAAATGTTATCTAGTATTACCTTGTTGTTTTAAAATAAACATGCAATAAAATAATTAGATATTTAAATGTATATTTTATTATCTATTATTTGAAAAATTTGGTTTGTCATGGCCATTGCAGGGCATGTCTGGGCAAAATTTTGGAAAAATATGAATTTAACTTACAAATTAATATCATGAAAACTAGAATTTGAAAATTTAATGTTTAATACATATTTGGTTCTTGGGAGAGTCTTAGGTTTTAAATTATTTCAGAAATTTAAAGAACTAATAGAAATTATTATATACTTCTATACCAAGACAAACATAAGACTATTTTACCAGTATACAGTGTTTGAAAATATAGAATGTAAATTAACAAATGCTTTTAAAATGATCTAAACCTTTAAAAAATAACTGATAAATTACTAGCAAGTATGTTAGGACTTATAATAAATAACACAGGCTATGCTCTCAAATTTTTCGTGTATCCCAGAGCAAATACATTTCTGAAATATTATCAAAAGATAAAATGTTCATTTCTTTTACTTAATACTATTTTGGTTTTAGCTTTTAGAATGTGGATAATTTTATTATATAACTATTGATGTCTTTTTATATATTAAGTTTAAAATAAATAAAAATGAAAAAATATTTTCAACTAGTAAAGCATATTTTACAAAGTGTTTCAGAACTTTAAATTAGGTATGACAAATTATACTTGTCTAGTTATAATGAAAAGCATTATTTTTTAACTCAATAGGTTTTCCTCTAGCTTTCCATTAAATCATATTTACTTTATAAAGAAGCAATGAAACTGTCAATACTGATTATAACTAAATATAACCAGGTATACAACCAAGAAGAATTAAAACTCCCTTATGATCTCAGGCATAGGAGTGAGATAAGAACTTCAGGATGATTTGTGTGTTTGTTTTCTAGAAAACAACATGGCAATATAAGACACAGAAGGAACAAAAGGCTTTTGGTATCTTTCCTCCCTGACATTTCTTGTTTTTTCTCATTTAGGCCACATAGTCTTTTAGTCACTCAAGAACTCCATAGTAACCTTGTTTTGTCTGATTACTGGCCTACTACTTTGCTTAGCTCCACCATACTTCCTGAAAGAAGATGGGTACTTTAGGAACACTTTTCCCACTTTGCAGTTATTATGTCATAGAAATTTGAGAATGTATTACCTTATATGTGAAATGTTAATATTCTTAGTCACAATCTCATTGAAAATAAGACATTTAGTGTGAAAACACTGCTTTGATTTTCAAAACCAAGAATTATGAAATAAACTTTGATGAAGGGAAGTAAGGTGGTTTCTTGTTGAAAAGTTATATTACTGACCTATAAAGAGTTAAGTAGTAATCTGTCAATCCCCCCTCACCAGCTATAACTCTGTTCTGTTGTTTCCACAACTTGAGCAAAGTTTTCAACTGTGAGCTTTTGTTTTCCTACAATTCTTGATATGAAATAATTTCTTGTTTAAGGAAAAACACTGCAATGTGACAAATAGTTTGGTCAAGGTCATGCCAATTTATAATTTTGAGTGAGTTTATAGATAACTAAGGTGAACATCATTCTTCGAACAATGCAAATATTGTTAATTATGAATATGGATATACTTCTCTGTAGACTTTAAGGTTTATAAAGAATCTAGACAAGACTAATAAAAGATAATTTTTTTCCATTAATTTCTTTTCAATGTTGTATATTTAAAGGAAAAAAAAAGAACACAACATGGGAATATGGAAAAGAAAATGAACACTTTCCTACAAGTAGAGTGTAGACCAAGGGAAAAAAAAAAAAAAAGAATAGCTATAGGAGTTTCCCTGTAGACCTATAGAAATCAGAAATAATATGTATGTGAATAATTTGGGATTTTCTTTTTACTCTGAAATTTCTTTTTTATTATCAAATAACAGAACTTAGTGAAATTTTATTCTGAGTTTAGCTAAGTCTAGGGACTAAACGCCTGCAGGGCTCTCTGCTGCCCTTTCTATAACGTAGTAGAGTGGAAAGCATATCAGTCTGAAGAAGATACTCTGAGTTCAGAGGGTGAGAGTAAAAGTACAGTGAAGGCTAAAGCGACAAAGGACAATCAGGGCAGTTCTGTAAATATTTAACCACTCTTTAGAATTCGTTAAAGCAGCAGCCCCCAACCTTTTGGCACCAGGGACTGAGTTCATGGAAGACAATTTTATCCACAGACAGCGTAGGGGGTGGGGAGGAATATCTTGTAAAGGTGGAGCTGAGGCAGTGACATGAACAATGGGGAGCAGCTGGGCATGGGAGGAAGCTCTGCTCCCTGGCTGACAGCTGAACAGGTGGCTAGGATCCCAACAGGCCACAGACTGGAAAATTGTGGCACCAGGGATCAGTGTCATGGAAAACCATTTTTCTATGGATGGGGGGGGGGGGAAATGGGCTAGGAGGTGGCGCTCAAGCAAAGATACTGTCTGAGGCCCAGCTCCTACGAGGCCACATGGCACCTGTCCATGCCCAGGGGTTGGGGGCTGCAGTATTAAAGGACTTTGGTTACGGCACAGAAAACCCAAACTTCCTGTTTTCAGACATGGTGGGACCTATGAAAAATATCAAGAAGCCATTAAAGAAAGGTAATTTCCAAAAGCTGCAGAAAAATGGTTTCTCGGTTTTACTAATTTGAACTTTTAATTGTCAGAAATGTAGGTCTAAGCCAAGATTATTATTATAGCAATCACTACTTTACCTTTTGTTGTTCTCAAAATGGTGGGATCCATAGTGCAAATTCCTGTTGATTTTATGTATTTGTTTGTGTGTGTATAAGCAAGTAATGTATGATATATGAATAACATTGATCATGTGGGTTAGATATAAATTATAAACATATTCTATAATGTAAATGATGTGTTATACATGGACAGAATAAAATAAACCAAATATAACAGAAAATATGAAGACCTGTATAAAAGATCAACTTCTTTTAAACTAGAGATATTAAGGAGCAATTAATTTCCAAAGGAAATCAATACATTTTTCAAGAGTAATCAACTGTATTTTTGGGGGGGGGGTAGAGTTTTTTTTTTGTAGAGACAAGAGACTCACTTTATCACCCTCAGTAGAGTGCTGTGGAGTCATAGCTCACAGCAACCTCCAGCTCTTGGGCTTAGGCGATTCTCTTGCCTCAGCCCCCAAGTATCTGGGACTACAGGCACCTGCCACAATGCCCGGCTATTTTTTGATGCAGTTTGGCTGGGGCCGGGTTTGAACCAATAGCCCTCGGTATATGGGGCCGGTGCCCTACTTGCTGAGCCACAGGCTCCACCCATCAACTATATTTTTAATATGATTTCTATTAACCACTATTTAGTACATAAACCAAAGTATCTTAGACAGTTACAGCTACAAAACAAAATAGAAAATAAATATTTAGAATATTAATAGTATAGCCAAAAGCGGTTTCTTCAAGGCAAATGAAGCCTAAAGCCTAAAAACCAGAATGAGCAGGTGTCATTCTTTCCCTTTGTGGCTCATCTATTCTGTAGTGCCATTGAGTTCCAAGAAGCATTTGCTTTCTCCATGGCAGAAACTGAACTCACTTAACTTCTGTTGTCTCACTTGAACGTCCTATGTGAGTAACATTTGGATTGCCACATTGATAATAGCATTTCTCATGGAGTCCAGGGCAAAAGAGCTTCTGCAGCCCAGGGTATCCTTTGAGGTGGAAATAAAGTTGGGGTTAACATCTAGAGTATCTTCTTTTCATCAGACATGTCACTTAAGTTTGTAGCACAGATCTTTGTTCGTGTAAGACCACATGATGCCATTTTTATATTTTAAAAGAATCACTGATCTGAGGAAAATACTGGACTTTCTGACATGAATCATACTTTCTTGAAAGGAACATATCACACTGATGAGTCGAACGTTACCTTCAGTTATCCTGAGCAATATACCTAAAAATCTATTTGCCCTTTCCACATTAATATCTCCACTCATCTACAAAAATACAAGCAGTTGTCCTGGTTTGAGTAAATAGGTAATATTTTGCAAATTCACACGAATGTGTTACAGTAAAATTTGAACAACTATGAAAATGGGGGAAGTATTACATTATATTATATCAAAGGTTCCTACATGATTTTCCTATGAAGAAAATAATCTTTGGATTAAACTATGTATTTTAAAATATATTTGAATTTAATCTATTTATATAAGTAATTGGTGCCTATTAAGTACTATATATCTAGTAAGGCATGCAATTGAGCAAGAAACAACGTTAAATAACAGTGACAATGTTTTTTCCCATTGACATACACAGGCACAACCCCTGATGCGTGAGTATATGCATTCATCCCGAAAATGCAGTGACATATATCTGTGTCTATAAATGTATATATATGCTATTAACATACATGTTATTAATAAACCATAGCTTCAACATAAAAATAAATAGTTCAAAATATATCTCTATTTTAGATATTACATTTCACAGCAGATCATGTCGTATTAAAAATGATTTTTTAAATAATTTTATTAAATCATAATCGTGTACATTGGTGCAATAATAGGGCACAATGTGCTTCATATACAATCAGAAATATTTTCATCATACTGTTAGAGATAGCCTTCATGGCATCTTCTTGATCACTATATAAAGACATTGATACTCTACATTTAACAAGTTTCACCAGTACCCTGCTAAGATGCACCATAGGTGTGATCCCACCAATTGCCCTCCCTCCATCCATCCTCCTCCCTCCCCTCCCCTCCCTTTCCCTTTTCCCTGTATTCTTGTGCTATAATTGGGTTTCAGCCTTAATATGAAAGCTATAAATTAGCTTCATATTAGGGCTGAGTACATTGGATACTTTTTCTTCCATTCTTGAGATACTTTGCTAAGAAGAACATGTTCCAGCTCCATCCATGTAAA